>OX377620.1:183182108-183437108 GCA_947397865.1 Polietes domitor | reverse complement strand
CACGATTAAAAATTAAAAATGCTAAAATGAAAAAAAAACTAAACTAAACGATAACGCTAATTAGCCAAAAAGAGCACAGCATAAAAACCTAACATGGTTTTCCATTTACAACCACCAACGGAATACGAACTAATACGAATACAACCATCCATTCATTCGAATATTTTCAGTTGAGTCATTAGGAGTGAACTCCGTGGAAGTCATTCGTCCATAACAACTTGGGAAAAAGATGACGTTATAAAGTCATAGATAACTCCGCAGCCAACTAAAGCCACAAACCCCGGCTTTAGACATCAGCCAGTCAACCCTCGGCCCAACCTTAAGCCAAAAAGTCACCGTCTTGTTTGGCTTTAAAATGGCTTCGCTGTCTTTGGACTTCATTCGAACACAACCACAACCACACACAGCGAGAGTAGTTGATCCATTTCATTTGAGCCAACATCGAAAAGAGATCATCTTTTTACGCATTGGCTCGTTAGTGGCAAAGAGACGAAACGAAACGAGGAAAAACCAGAAAAACATAAACCATGACTTTACCCAAAAACTCAAAACTCGAAACTCAAAAAAGCGTTGATCCATAACAATGCAAAGATCATAACTGCCTGGCTGGCTGAATGACTGACATGTGAGAAGAAAATGAATGAATGACTGCCGCAGTGAAAGAAAACTAAGGTTTTTCTTCTTGGCTCTTGCTAGAGTGGTCGGAAGAGAAGCAGGAACGGGGGTGTTTAAGCCAAATTCGTGAGGCTTTGCCCAGTCTAAGTTAGTTTAGATCGCCATTTTGTTAGTTCGAGTCTGGCTTGACTGATGGATGGATGACTGCTTGGCTGGCTGGCTGAATGGCTGTCTGGCTGTATAGATATTTGTGAACTTTCTAATGTTAATAATACTTTTTTTATTATGCTTTAATTATGACTCTTTTTTTCGGGGTTATTTGTAATTTGCATAAATTTTACATTTGACTGACACTTTATTGTTGTTAAGTATCCGAAATACACAAACAAAACTGGAGAAATTTCTTTTGGGACAACAATAGCCACAACAACATCAACTGAAATAGCTCTCTAATGGCTATATTCGATGGCAAAGGTTTTCGCTTTAATTCATCATTATTATTGCCGCCTTATGATAGTGGATTAGTGTTGGGCGGGGGGAGTTGAAATTCGCTTCATTTCCGTTCGCTTTTTGTATTGGAAATTTATTCAAAAAAAAAAAATATTTTTAAAATATGTATTTATGCCAGTGCGATGATTAAACCGGGACTTTACGCTATTTTATCATGACTCATATGATGTGCTTTCGAAATAAATATAGAGTGGGCCATTTAAAATTTTAAATTTGTACTACCGATTACTTTGACTTGTACAAATGTAGAATAACATTGATGTTTATTTTCAGGTTTATGTTTGACATTTGCGATCGAAAAAAATTGAGAAATATTAAAAACTTACTCCCAAAGTAGTGAGAAGTTACGTGGAAAATGTTCGTGTTTTTATATAAAGCTCATTATAATCGCGGTGGCTATCTCAATAAGCAAAATTGCTTCAGAGAACCCACAGGTGGCTACTGAGGTGGCCAATATATCCACAACGAGTCCTGTTTTGTGTGGATTTTGCAAAATTGGGTTAATCGGATGAGGTACTTGCGAGCCAGTCGTCATATAAATGATATAGTGTTCCATTATTAATTGCAAAGTTCAATCTTTCCAATAAAACCAGAAATTTAAAAAAATAATCAGTATTTTTATAGCAAATTCTAATTTAAAGTATTAAATGGCCCACCCTATATAACAATTTGTAACATCAATTATTTCATCATTTATACCATCACCATTTCATACCATCTGAAAATACACCTTTTAATTCTACTCTAATTTCAATCTTAAACATTATGACTACAATTACTGTTATTTCTGTTAATAAACAATTAAAAATGAAATCGAAATAATTAAATTTGCAAACAGTGTTTTCATAGTATCTTGACCTGCCAAATACGAATAAAAATAAATATGTATTCATTTTTTAAATATTATTATTTTGTCACTAATTTGTCTACATTTTGAGATCGATGAGAGCTTTTTTAGACCTGAACAACACCTTAAACACATGAAACTATATATCGTACGGAAAAAATTGTGTACTCAGTTTATCATTTGTTGATGTTGTCTAATTTTTGCAGGACTTTTAATTTCCAAAGAATATATATGTTTTAATAATTTATTTTCGTATTTTTGTTGGCGACGAGGGCATCATCTGAAAGATAAGAATATCTGTTAAAAATACTTAAAATTTCATGCATCTGTCTATATTAGATTAGCTTTAACAATCATTTCCAGTTTTTTACCTTATTATACACTCCACGAGAGTATTATGTCTTTGTGCATTTGTTTGTAACACCCAAAAGGAAGGGAGATAAACCCTTTGTTAATTATACCGATCGGCTTAGAATCACTTTCTGAGTCGATTTAGCAATGTCCGTCTGTCCGTTTGTCTGTCCGTCTGTCTGTCCATTTATTGTTGTAATCACGATACAGGTCGCAATTGTAGCCATAACCAAACGAAACTTTGCACAACGAAGTTTTTCGGGACAAGGACGAACGCTATTTAATTTGAAGAAAATCGGTTCAGATTTAGATATAGCCCCCATACGAATTTCACTCCCGATTTGACCCTTTTCACTCTAGATACCACATATTTCAGCAGATATTCTTCAAAATTGACAAAACATCTTATAGTTCAACTGGAAACACCTGTTGTAAAAATGTGTTAGATCGATTCAGATTTATATATAGCTCCCATACAAATTTCGCTCCCAATTTGACCCTTTTCACTCTAGAATCCACATATTTTAACAGATTTTCCTCTAAATTCGCAAAACTCCTTATATTTCAACTGGAAACACTTGAGGTAAAATGTGTTAGATCGGTTCAGATTTATATATAGCTTCCATACACATTTCGCTCCCAATTTGAAATTTTCCGTTCCAGAATCCAAATATTTTAACAGATTTTCTTCAAAATTGGCAAAACATCTTATATATAAACTAGGAACACCTATGGTGAAAATGGGTCACATCGGTTCAGATTTACATATAGCTCTCATACAAATTTCTTTCCCCCAGCGTATTTTCAGAGAATTTCTTAAAATTGAGCATAACACGTTATACTTCAACTGGAAGAACTTACTGTGAAAGTTCCATGTTTGGATATAGCCCCGATACAAATATTATTCTCGATTTGACAAGTTGGACCAGGTCATATTAGCCAGTGATTAGGAAACATAACAAATTTTCCCGTTTTCACTTTTTTACTGAATTGAATTGTTGTATTCCGATAGAAAGTGTCAAACAACATAAAATGTATACCAAGCAAACGGCAAGGATCATGAAATTCAGTGTTTACACTCTTCTGTCTTCGTAGACACGAAAAATATGAGTATTTCTCCAAACTCGTACTTTTAGGGGCAAAATGTAAAAAGAACAAAAAGTATCATGAAATTAGATGTGTACATTAGAGCGTACCTCAAAAAAAGTTCGCCGTACACCTTCGAATATGAAGTATTATTGAAAGGTAGTTTAAAAAATTTTTTTTTTATTTTTTTATGCCGAACGTAGGGGTCGCGCTTTTACATTTTTCTATATAACTTCTGCATTTATAAACGGATTTTAAAGTGTGATACATCGATGTTTTTGTCTCGACGATTTTTTTGTCTTTGAAGTCATTGAGCTCAAGCACCCCCTTCTGGTACTTACCCATCATATCTCAGTTGCTACTACCCTAATGTATCACTCTAATATCAAAAAATTAAAGCTCGCATAAAATCATGAAACTCTTCCTAAGGAAATATGTCGATTTTCAAAAAAATCGACCTCGTCGAGACAAAAACATCGATGTATCACACTTTAACATCCGTTTATAAATGCAGAAGTTATATAGAAAAATGTAAAAGCGCGATCCCTACGTTCGGCATAAAAAAATAAAAAAAAAATTTTTTGAAACTACCTTTCAATAATACTTCATATTCGAAGGTGTACGGCGAACTTTTTTTTACTTGTAACCTGGTACGCTCTAGTGTACATTCCCAATGTGGAGAAAACAAACCTACCTGAAAAAAGTCCATTGATAAAAATAGAAATGGTAGTTTTTTATTTATTTTTATTCTTCAACAAAATTCTTCATGATAAAATATAAAAATATTCGGAAATATATACCCACATAGCTTGCCCTTCGTCAAAGAAAACAAATTACATCGGAAGATAATTCTTATATAATAAATAAAAAGTCCCGAACTATTAAATGCAAGATCGATTTTTTAACATTTTTGAACGAGAAAAAATCTGAAATAAATTCATAATTATTTTTTAATAGTTTGCTTCTTAATTATGATATAAATCATATCCAAATCCTTTGGAAGAAATTTTTTTTTGTGAAAATAAAAATTCGAATCAAAAAAAAATAAAAAAATTAAAAAAATGCAAAATTAATTTTGATTTATTTCTGATTTTCTCTTTGAAGAAAATCTATAAATAAATATAGAAGAATGTTTTTAGAAGAATGCCTACCATTGGCTGAGGACCTTTTGCAAATGGCGTGGCTACAATTATCATTTGAATCTATCATGATTTATGGCTAGTGACGACCTTTATCAGGATGCTTCACAGCGATTTTTCAACAAGATACCCGGACTCTTTAAAATATTTATTCTCTTTAATTTTCATACTTAATAACTATTGTATTTATTTTGATTTTCTTCTCAAGGGTAATTTTCTATCGTTTGACGCACTGTCCTTAAATTATCGTACCGATTTACAATCCATACTCCAAAATATTTCTCTTGAAATTGAGATCAGTTGAATTTTGACAGTAGGAAAATCTAAATTAAATGGCGATTCAATTAATTTTCAAACCTCTCTAAGAATCATCAATGTCTTATTAATTTTCCCTAAATTCCTCGAAATCCTTGCGTTTCACAATATTCCATTTAGCGAATTCTGCCAAAATGTCAATCAATTGTTTTAATCCACATGATTTATGAAGTGTTAACTCGATGTGGGAAAATGCACTTCCTTCCTTCCGTCTTTCCTATTTCGCAAAATCCTTCGCAACAAAGAACAAGTGCTTAAACCACGACAAGCCGATTTTAACACGTTCAGCCTTCCACAAATGATCGCTCTGCTTAGTCTCTTCTAGGCCAAGGAAGATAATGTTCTTAAATCCGTAACAATTGGCATTGTGTTCGCCCTGAGAGTGCGTCGTAATGTGTGTGTGGTGGGAATTTTTGATTTTGATTTTCGAAAAACCAAAATTCCAATACGAACTCAGCTTTTGTTTTCGATCTTGTTTTGTTTGGCTCATTTTTTGCCATATCAAACTCGATCAAGAAAACGATTTCACACAAAACAAAACAAAAAGTGAATGAAATGATTCATTTTCCATTTTAATTTCCATTCATTCTTGTGGATGTTATGCAAATTAATCGGAACCTTAGACAATTTTCAATAAAGGTACATAGCTGGCTAGAGCTCTCGGCCTGCTGCAGCAAAACAGACAAAGATCATGTTTGCTTTGGTGATTTGCATAATTCTCACATTCAACAGAGAATTTCAATACATTCGGTTTCAGAGTTTGGCAGCAAATGAATGCCGATGGTGCTGATCGTGGTGGTGGTGGTGGCATTCGCTTGTTTTCTGCCACTTCCGAAACCCGTGTTGTTCGTTCGTTCGTTGTGCTCTACATACGCACAGTATTGACTGAGAATTTATGTTAGTTATGCGTGTCCTTGAATTTAAGATCAGTTGTTAACTTTATAGACGATCATGTCGTTCATGATCATCACATCGCAACGATGTGAATATCAATTTCATTCAAAACGGAACGAAATTCTCATACTTACACGCTTCTGAGTTGAAATCGTAGAATTTTATGCAATAACATGTTGCAGCGAGGTGTGTGGAAGCAGGAGAGAGAGAGAGAGAAGTGGCAGATTAGTTGCGCCAGGGTAGTATGTGAAATTTCGACATAACCTTGATTGTGTTTAATTGAAATGAAGAAATGAGAAATTGAACAAGGTTCTCAAAACAAAAGAAATTTTATATGAGAAGCACAATTAAGATAGACAAAGTTTGGTGAAGGCTTTTGGTGTAAGATGGTTGGAAATATTCAAAAAGGAACAATAATGTCAGCCATAAATTAGGGTCATTAACCCAAGGTCACGAGGCCCCACCACCAAGCTTATAATTTTAAATTTTGGAAAATCCCAAAGAGATTCTAAGAAAATCCCAGAATTTCTAAATTGTGGAAATTAAAAAATGTGTCTATTCTGGGTTATTCTTTACTTTTTGGTTACAATGAAAGTATTTTAAGGAAATTATAAAATTCCTAAATTGAAGGGAAACAAATCCAAACATCCCAGACAGTGCCTCAAATGTGTGATCCCACTAAGACCCAAACATCCAGGTTATAATCCCAAAAACATTATAATAAAATCCCTGAATTCATAAATTGGGGAAAGTTAAAAGATGGATATATGACTTTTATTCGGTTTCTGGGTTACTCATGAGAGTCTAATTGCTTTTTAGGATTTCTCAAAGAAAATTCTAGAATTTCCAAAATTGGGGAAAAAAATGGTATTTAGTAATACTGTGTTAATGTACCTTTCACAGGAGTATAATTACTTTTCTGGTTTGAAATAAAGTATTCTAAGATTCCACAACGAAAATATGTAATAGATTTCCTAAAATGGAAAATTATCTCAGAAAGAGTTAGTGCCAAGTCCGTTTTCTAGACTAAGATCCATTTACAGTCCACTGCCTTTTTTCTGAAATGACCCCAAAAAATCTACAGAATACCTAACTTGGGTAAAATCGAAAATATATATATATTAATTTTTGCCCTAGAATACCGAAAGTATAGACAAAAATCTTATAAAGAAGATTTTGTTATTTTAGTGTCCTGTTTTTTTTTTGTTTCAGAGATAAGTTTCCTCTAAGAATCCCAAAATTCCCTACCTACATAATTTCAAAAACTAAATTTATTAATTTTTGTTCACTTTCTAGGCTAAGATCCTTTTCACAGGACATTCTTCTATATTTTTTATTTCAAAGAAAGTATTCTACGATTCCCAAAAAATAATGAAATTCCCAAACTGATAGAAAATAATCAGTATACTGGGATTTAGTTAGTTTGGAATCCATACCTACTACTTTTTTGATTAAAAAGAATCCTTGAATCATATACAAAATCCGAGAATTCTTAAACTGGGGAAAAATCGCCAAACACTCCGTTTTTAGGAATATTTTAATTGATTGATTTCAAGGAATGTATTCTAAGAAAATCAAAAAATTGAATAACAAAAAATGGATTTTGCAATTTTACTTCACAGGAGTGAAGAGAATATATTCTAAGATTCCAGAAAATCCCAGAATTCCTAATCTAGGGAAAATTCCAAATATGGGATTGTGTAATTTTAGTGCCAAGTAAGCTTTCCTGGTGAAGGAAAATTTGGTTGGAGTGTACTTGTTTTTTATATGGAATAAACTATTCAAATATGAATTGATTGATGCTTTGCAAAGAATTTATTCTACAACTCCTCAAAGAAATCCACAATGTTATAAACTTGAAAAATATTCCAGTTCTTTTTTTGGTTTCAAGAACTATATTCTACGATTTCACATACAGAAAATCCTAAATTAGGGAATATCCCAGTAGTGTTAGTCCTTCACGGGAAGGTGAATAGATAGATTTTAGATCCCAGTTCGCTTTTCTTGTTTTGTTTTTTTTTTTGGTTTCAAATAATATATTATACGATTCCACATAGACATTTCTGCAATACCAGCACTGCGGAAAAATCCCAAAAATAGGATATATTACTTTTAGTGCCCAGTACGCTTTCTGGGTTAATGTTCAAAAAATGTATTTTAGGATTTCACAAAGAAAATCCCCGAGGAAAAAAATTCCAAAAATGGGATTCAGTATTGTTAGTCGGATTTCTAACTTAAGATATCCTTTATAAGCGTGCCATCACATTTCTGAGTTTCAACAAATATATTCTAAGATTCCACTAAGAAAATCCCAAAATTCCTAAACTGAGAAAAAAAATCCGTACAATGAAATTTTGAAATTTTTTTCAAGACTGGGAACTTTTTTATTTTTTTTGCACAGGAGAGCAATTGCTTTTTTATTCAGAAAAAAATACTCCACAAAAAAATCCAAAAATTTCTAAACTGGGAAAATTCAAAAATGGGATTTAATAATATTAGTCCGGTATCTACATTAAGTTGTCATTCACGGCAGTGCAGTTTTTTTTTATTAAAAAATATAATCTAAGATTCCACAAAGAAAATCTTGCAATTCCAGTAATGGGGAAAACATACCACTAATGGGATTTAGTAATTTTAGTGACCAGTGTTTCTAAGCTAAGGTAGCTTCCACAATTGCTTTGCAATATTCTAAGATTCCACAAAGAAAATCCCGAAATTTCTAAACTGAAGAAAAAAATTCCAAAAATGGGATTCAGTATTGTTAGTCCGGTTTCTAACTTAAGATGTCCTGCACAAGTGTATCATCAATTTTTTGGAGTTCAGCACATCCCAGCAAAAAGAGAGCAACCAAAGAAGTGAAAAAGATGTTCATCTTTTGATTCGTATGGAATCTTCACCAATGAATTTAATATGGAGTTGCCATAGGAGGGATGTTCTTCATTTTGAAAGACTTAAAAGCTATTTTAACTTTTTCACTAAGAAAAATCCAAAATTCCTAAACTGAAGAAAAAATTCGCTAAAATAGGATTTTAAAATTTTAGTTCCCAATTGGTTTTTTTTTTGACTTTTTGCACTAGATTGCAATTGCTTTTTATTTTCAAAAAAACATATTCCAATATTCCACAATGAAAAATCCCAAAAATGGGATTTAATAATGTTAGTCCGGCATCTACACTAAGATGTCCTTTAAGGGATTTTTTTGGCTTTAACATATATAATCTAAGATTCCATAAAGAATATCCTACAATTCCTGTAATGGGGAAAACATACCACAAATGGGATTTTGTAACTTTGGTGCCCTTCCACAAAAAATATATTCTAAGATTTCACAAAGAAAGTCTCAAAATTCCTAAAGTGGGGAAAAAAATCCCAAAAATGGGATTTTGTAATTTAGTTCTCTGTCATAGAAGTATAATAGCTTTTATAATTTTTAAAGAATTTACTCTAAGACTCCATAAAGATATACCAACATTTTTAAACTGAGGAAAAATTCACAAAATGGAATTTGCTAATGTTAGTCCTCTTTCCATGCTAATATGTCCCTCACAAGATTGCCATCACTTGTTGGGGTTTCAAAGAATATATTCGAAGGTTTACACAAAATTTCCCAAAATACCTAAAGTGTGGAAAAAATGGGATTTTGTAACTTTAGATCCCAATCCGATTTTTTGCTCTATAAACTTTTCAAAAATATATTCTAAGGTTCCCAAAAGAAAATCCCACATTTTCCAAGCTGAAATTTCCCACAAAATGGGATTTTTGTAATTTTATTAAACAATGCGCTTTTTAAGTTAAAATGTCTGTATTTTGGTTTAAAAGAAAGTATTCCTATATATCAGTAAGAAAATCCCACAATTCATAAATCGAGGGAAATTATGTCAGAACGATATCTAGGATAAGAATATAATTACTTACTAATACAGCGATATATTTTATTTCATTATACAAAGTCATATATAAAATAAAAATATATAAATATATATATAAAATAAAAATATTATACATCTTATATGGCAAAATTTCTAATAGAGGTCAATGTTCATATTCATTTTCGAACTAAACAAAGTTTTTTTTTAAATCGTGAGAAGTTCCTTCTGCCATTTGTCATAGACAATACGACGCACTTGAATAAAAATAAATATAATTAAGAGACATTCCCGGCAATGACTCGCCCCTTCCGCTAATCTTAAGACCTGTTTTGGTAAGTAAATACTTTCAAGGATTAATTTCCGTTTTTTTTTTCTTCGTTCTGGGTAAGAAATTGAAAACTCCACTCCTTTAATATAAATTACGTGCGCAGTTTCAGTCCAACATCTCGAGCGACAGAGGGAGAGAGAGTGAAAAAACATCATTAATATGCATTAATTCCAGATCAAGAATTACTTCCGTATGTTTCACAAACAAAACCAAGCCCAACGAGCACGAAAATTCGACACTCTCACAGGCGAACAAAAGTGGAAAAAATGAAGAAATAATGATATTTCTATCAAAAAATGCTTTTGAGAAGGAACGTAGAAAAATTATACACAAAACAACAACCAAAAAAGGATTTAAATCAAACGGAAGTGAAAGAGGAATAAGAACACACACACACAATCATAGTTGCCATAAGAAATATTCAGATGCGAGAGCATGTGTGTGTGTGCCAAGGAATGATTTCATTTTTTTGTTGTTATTTTGGAGATGGCAAAAGCCTAATGACATTTTGAGGTTGAGCTGATTCTACAGATGAACTGTTGAGGCTGACGCTGAGGCTGATGCTGATGGTGGTGTTGCTTGCTCCTGTGCCGGGAAAGGGTGAAACACAGAAATATGACGTTTGTTTATTTGCATCATTTACCTTTTTTCCACATGTGGAAGAGTAGCACCAACATCCTTTGAAATAGAGAAAAACAAGGATGTCGCATGAATTTGACATAATCTGTAATTCAAACATGTCTCAGATTTGTGCTCTCCCAACATTCAAAACCAGCCAAAGGAAACATTAACCGAGCACATCAACAACACCAACAACAAAAAACAAGCTACATTCCTACGTCGAGTGTGGAAAATAAATGAATTGTGAAAGGCGAACGACACACATACACAAAAGGAAAACAACAAATTATTTGTAGCAAAAAAGAAATAATGATGATGATATTTTGTGGGCCCCAGCATCACCATCAACCAGCTCTTCCTTCAAAGGACATGTATAATGGAGAGCCCAAAAATACACACAGGACATAGGAAATTTGCACTCGAATGCCGAATGCTAATAGTTAATGATACAAACACACCGAGATAGTGAGAGAGAGATTTAGAAATGTTCTAGACAAGGGTCGCACAGCAAGAACAAGAAAAATCTAAATTTAATAGGTCGTATTTTGTTGCCAAACACACACACACATATGAATTTGAACACACATGACTTCGGCCGTATCTGCATGTGTGGCAGTAGTTTCAATCAAAAGGATTATTAATGGTTTCACTGACAGGCCAAAGGATTCAAATGTAACCCGTTACACTTGAATTGGCCAGCAGTTGTAACAAACCATAAATAGCCTTCAAACTGTTATTTTTTGGAATTGTATTTCGTAGCTCTGTTTTTTTGCCAGCAAAACCGGATGATTTATGAAGTGTTGAGAGTTACTGTGTGGGAAACTGGGAGAAAATAAGCTGTTGCCACGTAACATGTACACAAGTACCATGTAAATTCGCGTAAAACCAAATTCAACACGTCCTTCGGCATGTTTTCATCAACCGAAAATCAATCATCATTAATTGATGCAATTTCTATTTTTAAAAAGGAGGAAAATATTTGTTACAAGGATATACATATATCAATGATTTCCGCAACAAATCAGGATTTAAAAAAAAAAATAAGGAGATATAAAAAAAGAGAAATAGAAATATTTCCATAAAAATGCAAGTTTTCAAACCCTCCGATGATGACATTAAATCTTGGCCAAAATCTGAAGAGGTTCTCTTACGAAATTTTTGGGTGAAAGATATGCTTCTAAAGAGTGATTTTTTTGAGGTTAGGATTTTCATGCATTAGTATTTGACAGATCACGTGGGATTTCAGACATGGTGTCAAAGAGAAAGATGCTCAGTATGCTTTGACATTTCATCATGAATAGACTTACTAACGAGCAACGCTTGCAAATCATTGAATTTTATTATCAAAATGCGTGCTCTGTTAAGAAAGTTCAGAAAGAAAGAAATTGTGTTCAGCGACGAAGCTCATTTTTGGCTCAATGGGTACGTAAATAGGCAGAATAGTCGATTTTGGAGTGAATATCAGCCAGAAGCATTGCAAGAGCTACCAATGCATCCAGAAAAAGTCACAGTTTGGTGCGGTTTATGGGCTGGTGGCATCATTGGACCGTACTTCTTCAAAGATGATGCGAATCGTAACGTAACTGTGAATGGTGAGCGCTACCGTGAGATGATATCCAACTTTTTTTTGCCCAAAATGGAAGAACTGAACTTGGTTGACATGTGGTTTCAACAAGATGGCGCTACATGCCACACAGCTCGCGATTCTATGGCCATTTTGAGGGAAAACTTCGGAGAACAATTCATCTCAAGAAATGGACCGGTAAGTTGGCCACCAAGATCATGCGATTTGACGCCTTTAGACTATTTTTTGTGGGGCTACGTCAAGTCTAAAGTCTACAGAAATAAGCCAGCAACTATTCCAGCTTTGGAAGACAACATTTCCGAAGAAATTCGGGCTATTCCGGCCGAAATGCTCGAAAAAGTTGCCCAAAATTGGACTTTCCGAATGGACCACCTAAGACGCAGCCGCGGTCAACATTTAAATGAAATTATCTTCAAAAAGTAAATGTCATGGACCAATCTAACGTTTCAAATAAAGAACCGATGAGATTTTGCAAATTTTATGCGTTTTTTTAAAAAAAAAGTTATCAAGCTCTTAAAAAATCACTCGGTATTACACTATTTTACAAACATTTTGTCGAAGTTCTATGTATTAAAATTTCTATAAAGTCAAAATAGGGCTTTCTAAACACCAAAACTATATTAAAATAATTATGGACATTTTTCAATTTTTTTACGAAAATTCCAATGTTTAATAAGTTTACTGTTATTTTGGACATAAAGGTATTTATGGTACATAGAAAGAGTGGTTTAAGAAAATTCTCAAAAAAAAACATTTCGAAAAAAATAATCCTTTGTTGGCACAAAAAAAATGTAGAAAAAGAATTGATTTGTATCATTCTTATTTAAATACCCCGATGTTTATACACTCCACGAGAGTATTATGTCTTTATTCATTTGTTTGTAACACCCAAAAGGAAGCGAGATAGACCCATTGTTAAGTATACCGATCGACTTAGAATCACTTTCGGAATCGATTTAGCAGTGTCCGTCTGTCCGTCCGTATGTCCATCTATTCTTGTAATCACGATACAGGTCGCAATTATAACCAAAACCAAACGAAACTTTGCATAACAAAGTTTTTCGGGATAAGTACGCTATTTAATTTGAACAAAATCGGTTCAGATTTAGATATAGCCCCCATACGAATTTCACTCCCGATTTGACACTTTTCCCGCTGGATACCACATATTTTAACAGATTTGGTTCAAATTTGGTAGAACATCTTATTTTTCGAATATAAATACCCATGATAAAAATGGGCCAGATCGGTTCAGATTTATATATAGCCCCCATAAAAATTTCGCTCCCAATTTAACGTTTTCTGCTCTAGAAATCATATATTTTATCAGATTGTTTTCAAATTTGGCAAAACATCTTATGTTTAAACTAGGAACACCTGTGGTGAAAATATGTCAGATCGGTTCAGATTTATATATAGCTCCCATTCAAATTTCGCTCCCAATTTAAAGTTTTCCGCTCTAGAAATCATATATTTTATCAAATTGTTTTCAAATTTTGGCAAAACATCTTATGTTTAAACTCGGAACACCTGCGGTGAAAATGGGTCAGATCGGTTCAGATTTATATATAGCTCCAATACAAATTTGGTTCCCAATATCACCTTTTCCGTTCTAAAAACCACATTTTTTATCAGATTGTTTTCAAAATTGGCAAAACATATTATATTTCATCTAGAAACACCTGTGGTGAAAATGTGTTAGATCGGTTCAGATTTATATATAGCTCCCATTCAAATTTCGCTCCCGATTTGACTTTTAGTGCTCTAGATACCACATATTTTAACAGATCTTCTTCAAATTTGGCCAAATATCTAATGTTTCCACTAGAAACACCCATGGTGAAAATGGGTCAGATCGGTTCAGATTTATATATGGCCTTATATTTATATTCTCTCCCAGCTTTTCCCCCCAGAAACCACGTATTTTCAGAGAATTTCTTCATATTGAGCATAACACGTTATACTTGAACTGGAAGATCCTATTGTGTAAGTGGGTCACATCATTCCATGTTTGGATATAGCCCCGATACAAATATTCTTCTCGATTTGACAAATTGGGTCAGGTCATATTAGCCTATGATTAGGAAGCACACAAAAATCCATCCCGTTTTCAATTTTTTACCGAATAAAAAAAAAAATATCACATCGTCGGCCCCGCCCGACTTTAGCCTTTCCTTAGTTGTTTTTTAATTATTTTTCTGAAACGATTTTCGAATATTCGTTTGTCTGCGATTTATTTCAAAAATTCCCTAAGTGTTTATTACGTTTGTCCATAGTTTTATTCCTTTCTTCTATGAGCCCTTACAAAACTCTTCCTCTTGTTGTTTTCGACGCCTATCTTCTTGATTCTAACTTTAATTTGGTTTTATGTTTTCCAAAGTTTTGCAATTTACATAACTTCATTAAACTTCTCAAACACTTTTCCCTTCTGAACTTGCTTGACCTTGGAAATACACGAGAGATCTATCTCCCTGAACTATTTTAGCTTTGCATGAATTCGCCAAAAAGGAAATTATCATATTTCTAAGGAACTATTCACAGTATCCACTGGCATCCTGGCTAAACAGCTGCTTCCTTTTCCCAGCAACGAAAAAAAAATTGTCATCAATAAATCAAGATTGAAAAAAAACTAAATTAAAAAAAACGCCATCAAAAACGCATCTTCAGAAATCATTGATGCAAACTCGATACAAATAATGCCCGTCCGTATTCATAGACATCCGCGTAAGGAGCTGTTAAAATTATGCAAATCATTGGAGAACCTACAGACATACATAATTAACATAAGAATTGTTTGCGTTGAAAATATGTGGACATGGCCACAATGCTGCAACATTTGCTTCAATCAATAGATAGATTTTGTCCTTTGAGGAAGGAGAGAGCAAGGATGAAATGAAAAAAAAAACTGCACTGCATATATAATCATGAGAATCGGGAAAGGATAACACGGCCAAAGACATTATGCAAATTACCACGCACTCGTACAAAAAGGAGGAGGAAGGAAATAAATTCCTAAGGACACACACATCTGCAAGGCCAAGGCGAGTGCAGCTTGCCCATGATTGCCAAGACACAGAATTTCAATTCAATTTCATTGATATGCAAATTTTCGTATTAGAAATTCAATCCGAGAAAATTGAGGGCAGTCTTAGGTAAAAACAAGACGAAGGACTCAGCCGAGACAGGCTGCCAGCAAAACCCACCCCTTTACTTGATCCCGGTGGTCGTCGATTGATCACTGATCACTGATCGTTTTTATCTGCCTCGCAGGATGATTGAGTTTAGCAAAGATTTAGGCTTAGTTATTGATAGGGGTTAAACGGCAGACGCTTCAAGGCGATAATGCAATTTTCGTCTTTTTATATTTTTTGGCAAACAAAATCCTTTATGTCCTTTGTGTGCGAGCCGGAGCTCATCAAATTTGCCAACTGTGGTGAAAATATCCGCTTTGTCTATCGAGAGTATTTGGCGTTTATTTATGGAATTTAAAAAAGGATCTGCGAAAAGGGTTTCCTCTGCTAACCAGCGGCAATTACTTAGGGTTGGATCACAAAGACTTAGTGAGAGCGAACAATGGCCTAGGTTTGCAAATATTTCCACATATCAATGACATCTAGGCCATTGTTAGGCAATTTTTCTGCACAAGATTTGCGCTATTCTTTTCTTTGCTTTTTAGCAGTGACAATGACACTGACACGGCGAGAGAGTGAGTGAGTGATTTATCACTGGTCTCCGATCTCACAAATCTCGCTGGCTGGCTGTTATGATTTTGTGAAGCCGCCTTCGGATTTCTAGCTGATCCTATCGCTTCAGCTTCGTTGTGGACTTTTTCTACTTCTTCCTCCTCTTGTCTATTTGTGGCTAACAAAAATTATCACATTCGAAGCTGGTGCGTGCTTCAAGCTTTAATTAACATTTTCTAGACGACATAAAAATCGTCGAAATCTTCCCGGCACATGATGATCTCTTCATTACATGGCTGCCGTCCTCCAGGCCGATCGTCTCACGCTCTGTCCCAACGTTCTGTCCGTCTGTCCCCTTGACTGTGTTTCCTCATATGTTTGACTTTGTTTCCTCTTTTTGTTGTTGCTTGGTTGGTTACAACTTTTAAAAATCTGTCGTTTTGGAACAGTGTCTTCTTTGTCTTGAGTTCATTTTTTCTTGTTGGGGCCAGGGGAGCTGAAAATCTTCTCATTCTGCTCCGTTGTTTTTGTTTTTAGTATGGAGCTGACATCTTTCTTGTGAAATTTATTGAATGCGTGTTATGTGTGTTTGTCACGCCGCTACGTGATCACCCATCGAGGTGTAATAATTTTTATTTAAGTTTTCCTTTTTGTTGTTGCTGTTTTAATAATGTAACAATAAAAATTAAAAAAGAAGAGGAATACATTTGTTCTGTATGAATTATTTTCTGTTGCGTTTTCGGTTTTAGTTACAATTTTCGAGCCTATATTCGAGATGAAATCTTTGCATTTCGTAGAACTTTCAAAATCACTTTGATTTACATTTTCGCTTATGAATGTTGTTGTCACAGTCTGTGTTTTAATCGCTTGTAAAGCAGTTAGTGGGCTAATTGGTTGGGGGCTTCTGGAATATTTGGTGCAGAAGGTTAAAGTTTCTGCAAGTTTTAGCTTGAAATCTGAAAGTCTGGCATTTTTTTTGAGGAATGACAGTATAACTATTTATTAATAGCTAGAAACACGAAGATGTCGTTAGGCAATTTTTATGGAAAATTTTGAATTTTTTTTTGTGGAAATTTTGTATTGACTCCATCTTTGTGAACATATTGGCTCATGATTAAGATCACCAGGATACAATCTATTTTTTAACCACCTTATCAAAAGTTCATTTTGCAATTTCACAGAAGCCACTTTTGCTCTACATTTCCCGGAAAGCCCTTTTCACATTTTTCGAAACTAGTCAATTTTTCGCTATACTATAAACGGAAATTGATCTCATTTAAATTTGAAATTGATCCCCTACGCCTCTCAACGAATAAAAAAAAAAAAAAACTAAATAAAAAGCTAAGCCCCAGTGCCTTCCAACACGTACTGCACGGCTCAGTTTCTGCTCTACAAAAGAGTAGAAGCAGCGAATGAACAAGAAAAAAATAAACAGATTTCCTATAAATGAAACCTTTATATTTCATTGTATCGTTGTCGCTGTTCGCCTTCTCCACAAAACGGACTGGGGCACAAAGAGAAAAGGCAACCGACAACGACTCTATGTAAAAAATTGAGATTTTTGATTTTTCAGCAGCGATAATGTTACAGAAACGTTCGCTTCTTGTCCATTTTGGTCATTGAACACAATGCTGAAGATTTCAATTGAAATGCAAATTGTAAGAAAGCTTTTGAAAACATAATCACGCTTGTTTAAATTACATTTAACTAATGTTTTCTGTTAAAAATATGATCAGTAATACGATGGGATGGACGGACAAACGGATGGATGGTTTGGACGGTTGGACGGAATGGTAACAACAACAGCCAGCGGCCACCGCCACCAACAAAAGGTAATTTAAGCTCCCTTCTGAAAGCTAAACGCCTTTCAAACGAAACGTATGTAAAGCAAAATAAAAGATCGTTGCTGTAGGGTTTTCTCTTCTTCTTCTCCAACATCATCTTCTTTCGTGCACAGGAAAAAAATTTTAGACGAATTTTATATTTTGTTAAAAATTTTATTGATGTAGTTGAAATCGAATAAAATAAATAAATAAAATAATTTTAGACGAATTTTATATTTTGTTAAAAATTGTATTGATGCAGTAGAAATCGAAAAAAAAACAAAAGAAAAATATAAAAATATAATAATTATTTTTTAATTGTTCCAATTACTTTTTTAATTAATTATCCTTAATAATTTTTTAATGTTCGTGTTAGATTTTTAATTCTTCCATATTCTAAGTTCAGTTCCGTTTATTTAATTGTTCCAATCAATTTTATAATTGTCCCAATTATTTCTTAATATTTTCAAATATTTTTTGCTTGATTCCATAATTTTTTATAGTTACACGCAATTATTTAATTGTTACAATTAATTTATTTAATTTTTCCCATTAATTTATTTAATTGCTCCAATTAATTTTATAATTGTCCCAATTATTTCTTAATATTTCAATTAATTCTATATTTGATTTCATATTTTTTGGTGTTTACATTTAGTTATTTAATTTTTCCAATTAATTTATTTAATTGATCAAATTAATTTATTTAATTGTTCCAATTAATTTTTGAATTATCCAAATTAATGTATTCATTGTTCTAATTATTTTTTAATTGTTCGAAATAATGTTTTAATTGTTCAAATTATTTTTTTAATTGATCAAATTAATTTTTTTATTGTTCAAATTATTTTTTTATTAACTTATTTAATTAATTAATATCACCATGTCATTTGTAAAGAAAGTTGAATTCTATAAATGTAATATAATGGAAAATGGTATTGAGCCAAGACAATAGCCCAGTTCAGACGAAATATTGAACAGACAGAAATAATATAAACGAAAAATTGGAAAAAAATATAATTTTGTAAATCAAAAAAATTAAATTCTGTTGCTTAATTATTATTTCCTATTTTGTAATCATTTTATTTTTTATTTGTTTCCATAATTTTTTAAAGTTACATTTAGTTATTTATCTGTTCCAATTAATTTACTTAATTGTTCCAAATAATTAATTTAATTGTTCCAATTAATCTATTTAATTTTTTAATAAATTTTTTAATTATTCAAATTAATGTTTTAATTGTTCAAATTATTTTTTAGTTGTTCCAATTAATTTTTTTATTTGTTCAAATTATTTTTCAATTGTTCAAATTAATTGTTTTATTGTTCAAATTATTTTTTTTAATTGTTCAAATTAATTGTTTTATTGTTCAAATTATTTTTAAATTAATTAATTTATTTAATTATTATTTACTACATATTTTGTAATTAATTTATTTAATTTATTTATTTTCAATTAATTTTTTATTTGTTTCCATAGTTTTTAAAGTTACATTTAATTATGTATATGTTCCAATTAATTTATTTAATTGTTCTAAATAATTTATTTAATGGTTCCAATTAATTTATTTAATTGTTCCAATTAATCTATTTAATTTTTTAATTATTCAAATTAATGAATTCATTTTTCAAATTATTTTTTAACTTGTTCGAAATAATGTTTTAATTGTTCAAATTATTTTTTTAATTCTTGTTCTAATTGTTCAAATAAATTTTTTATTGTTCAAATTATTTTTTAATTGGAACTATTATTTTTTTAATTGTTCCAATTAATAATATAATTTTTACAATTTTTTCTAAGCTTTTCAATTAGTTTTTTTCATTGTTTCCATATTATTTATATAAGTTACAAATAATTTTTTAATTGATCCAATTAATTTTCTCAATACATTTTTTATTGTCTCAAATAATTTCTTAATCGTTTGTACAATATTTTTTTATTTTTCGAATTAAAATTGTTAATATTACTTGCTTATTTTTTATTACTTTTACTAATTGTTTCTATTCTGATACCAATTAATTTTCTAATATTTTGTTTGTTAATATTTCTATTAAATTTTTAATTGCTCCAATTAATTATATAATTTTTTCTAAACATTTGCAATTAATTGTTCTTTATTATTTTTACAAATAATTTTTTAATTGTTTCAATTAATTTTCCCAATAATCTTCTAATTGTCTCAATTAATTTCTTAATAGTTTTTACAATATTTTTTTATTTCAAATTAATTTTTTCGAGTTTGATAAAATTATTTGCTTATTGCTTCAATTATTTTTTTAATTGCTTATATTCTGATCCGAATTAATTTTCTTATAGTTATTTTCAGCATTTCTATTAAATTTTTAATTGCCATAATTAATTTTAATTTCTTAAATATTTTTTTATTTTTCCCAATTCTATTGGCTGTCCAATTAAATATTCAATAGTGCCATTTTTATTTTGTTCCGATTAAATTTTTATTGTCTCAATTAATTTTTTTAACTGTGACAATTATTTTTTTAATTGTTTTTTCTATTTTTTAAATATATCCCAATTTTTTTACCAATATTTTTTTCAGTGTACTTGCCAATGCTGGCTTTTTGTCTAGGCGAACAGATACATAAAATACAAATAATAAGATACTCTCCATCAACTACTGTTCGAAAATGATGTGAAGGAACAGCGAAGTTCGGTGGCAGGGCGGATGGATGGACGGACAGACGGACCAATGTATATCAGTTATTTCTATTTTATTATATAAAACTTTTGCTGCTTTGCTGTGCTGTTGTTGTTGTCAGCCATGGTTGCTATTGCTGTTGGTACCTTTAAGTCTGTTCAAATTTAAAACAATATCCAATGATATCCAATGACTTCAACCTCATTTTTTGTGTCTCTAGCAAACGTTGAGTTGTGTTGATTCGTTGTCTCTGTATGTGTGTGTTTGTGTGTGTAGGTAAATAAATATTTTTATATGGCATCTAATTGTTTTGCTTGAAATCCATATAAATTCAGTGATTCTTTTTTTCAGTTTCGTTCAGTTTTATTTTGCCATTTCAACACATCTAATCATTGTCGTCGTATCACATGTCTTTTGGAAAACAAAAAAAAAAAACAATAACAACAAGTTTGGATGTCATACACACGGGGTATTATGGTTATCACATCATTCGTTACGTTTTTGTTTTGTTTTGTTTTAGAATTTATTTATTCACTTGTTGCGCACACTGTCATTTGAATAACGGCGACGTAATTAGAACGCAAATATGACAATCTCTAAAGATCATTTCAATACTCTAAAAACACACACACACCGACAAATACACACACAGAGTAAACTCAAGAAAGCTGGCATCGTTTGTTCGATGGACACAAAAGGTGTTCCGCTCGAAGGTGGAATACATATAATAAATAAATTAAAAAATAAATATAAATCTCAAAATGGAGATTTATTTAAAAAATGGAATTCTAGAACTTTCATCTTTTTTAATTTATTTGCATTTTATAATCAGAAATAAAAATGGAAATTCTCTTGTATGAATCCCAAAATTCCTAAAAATTTGTTCTAAAAATGTAAACAAGAAGAATTTTTAGTAACAATAAAAAACGGAAATCCCAATATTCCCAAAATGGATATTTCAACAAAAAATTTAAATTTTTAGAATTGGATTTCAACTGGGACCATGAAATCATTTCGCGCCAGAAATCGGTGCAATATAAGTTGAATTCTATAAAATGTAGATGCAAAATGGTATTGAGTCAGGACAATATCCCAGTTCAGACCAAATATTGATAGCAGTCTGTCTAATAACATAAACGAAAAATTGAAAAAAAAAAATATAATTTTCTAAATCAACAAATTTAAATTCTGTTGCTTGAATCCCAGAATTCCTAAAGTGGGGAAAATTTGTTCCCAAAAAGTATATTAACTATTATTTGTAATATCCAGCTTCTAATAATATTATCGGTGATTTCCAATCTGAACCCCCATAAACTATAAATAATCCCACAAACTGGGGAAATTTCCCAAAAAATATTATTTTATGCATTTCTCACAATCACCAAAAAATAAGAACCCCACAAAATGGAAAATTTAGTTCTAAATATTATTTTCACTATTATTTTTAATATCTCGCGTTTTTTCGATGATTTGCTATCTGCGTTCCTCGCAGTTTCGGTGATTTCCAATCAGAATCCCAAAAATATTAAAAAATACCACAAAGTCGAAAATTTATTCCAAAAAATATTTTTCACTTTTAACTTTACTATCTTGAGTTTTCAGTAACTTGCAGTTTGAAATTCGTTAAATCCCAGAAAATATTAAAAAAAATCCCAAAAAATTGGGAAAATTTCTCCAAAAATATTTTTACTAATACTTTATTTTTAACTTCTCGGCGTTTTTAGTGATATGCAATCTAATAGTCTTTGAATCCCCAAAAAAAAAAATAAAGAATCCCGCAAAATAGGATTTTTCCGAAAAATATTTTTACTTTTATTTTTAAAATCTCGCGTTTTCATTAATTTGCAATATGAAATTCTTTGAATACCAAAAACAATAAAAAATCTTACAAAATGGGGAAAATGAAAAAATCCCCCAAAATGTGTAAGTTTGCTCCAAAATGTATTTTTAATATTTCGCGTTTTCATTTATTTCCAGTCACAATTTTTCAGAATCCCAGAAATATTGAAGAATTCCGCATAATGGGAAAATTTGTTCCAAAAAATATTTTAAATTTTATTTTTAATATCTCGAGTTTTCAGTGATTTGCAAACAGTAATTCATTGATTCCCAAAATCAAAAAAAGAATTCAACAAAATGGGGAAATGTTGTTCGAAAATATATTTTAATTTATAATTTAATTTTAATATAACAGTCCAACAAATTGTGTAAGTTTGCTCCAAAATGTATTTTTAATATTTCGCGTTTTCATTTATTTCCAGTCACAATTTTTCAAAATCCCAGAAATATTGAAGAATCCCACATAATGGGAAAATTTGTTCCAAAAAATATTTTAAATTTTATTTTTAATATCTCGCGTTTTCAGTGATTTGCAAACTGCAATTCGTTGATTCCCAAAGTCAAAAAAAGAATTCCACAACATGGGGAAATGTTGTTCCAAAATATATTTTTACTTTAATTTTAAATATCTCGGGTTTTCGGTGATTGACAATCTGAAATTCTCCGAATCCAAAAAAATCAAATATCCCACAAAATGGGGAAATCTGTTCCAAAAGTATTTTTTTACTATTATTTTTAATAGGCCGCCTTTTTCAGTAATTCTGAAAGTCTTGGAATCCCAAAAATCAATAAAAAAAATCCCTCAAAATGGGAACTTTGCTCCATTTTTTTTAAAATCTCGCATTTTTCGGTGATTCCCAATCAAAACTTCTTAAAATTCAACAACGAACAAAATCCCCAAATTCCCGATTGGAACAAAGACCCTCAATCTATAAGCTGCGAAATATAATTTCCAAAATGCTTTTAATTTTTTTTAATGTCACAAGACATTTTCGATTAAAAATCCTATTCTAACTCAACTTTTTAAGTGTTTTGAATGTAATATATTCGACTAACGGCTATTTCGATTAAGTTTTCCGTCTTACGAACGAAATTTTGTTTTCTGGAAATGTAAAGGAGAAGAACCACACTCAACTACATATACATCTGCTTATATAGCGTATTTTTTATCCTGTTTTGGGATAACTCATCAGATGAGCTTCCTTATAGAGTGCTTGTGTTACCACATTTTAACTTGTTATTACTTTTGAGATATTTACTATCAAAAATGATTTTTTCCTTTGATATGTGAACAATTAAATATAGCCCAGGACTGTGCGACCTTAACATTTGCTTTGCTAACATAGAAATGTTATCGAAACTATGTTTGTAATTCACATATTCTCGAAAACAATTATGATATGTTTTCTTTGGGAATATAACAAAGATCGGGAAAATTTAAAATTAATGCCGTAGTTTTTTCTCTAGTATATAAAACCTTTTCTGCCCACTGTACCAGGCCATTGACACCCAAATGCTAATCTCATCTGTAGGGCCACATTACAGTCGACTCGTTTCATTCGAATAAACCAGAAGATAACATTCCTATCAAATGCTATCATTTGATATCAGCAGCAAATAGCTAAACATTCTGTCTAACAATGGTGGGAGAATATTTATTTTGAGATAAAAAATTTACTTATGAAATTAATAAAATGCGCCACAGACAATATTTTTGGGATGTCATTGCATCAGCAAAAAACTACAAAATCAAAAAATAAAACGACTACAACAGAACAACATCAGACATATGTCGGGGTCGCATTACATCGAGTCTGTCGTCGCACATCAGGAGGCAATGGTCTCGAAAGACGAGGCCAAGACTGAAAAATCAGAGATGGACATGAGAATAATAATTTGGATACAAATTTTGATGAGAAAATTCAAGATTTGATAGACATGAGAATGATGAATTTTTTGCACAGAAAAAAATTATAGACATTAGGGTGGCTTATCAAGAAAAAATTGAAATCAAACTTGATGAGAAAATACACGACGAAAACAAATCGCATATATTAGAACGACTTATCAACAACAAATTAAATAAAATTTTAAGGATTTCAAACTCATGATTAAAATGGAATGAAACCATACTATCTCTGGAAAATTAACCTATTTTTAATGATTCTCAAAAACAATTGTTTTAAAAAACTCCAAAGTATTATGAAACATTAAAAATCAGATTCTCGAATATTGTTGAGATTTTAAAATTCTATTTCACAAGTAGTTTTTTCTGACAACAAATCTCTGGATTAGCATAAATTATGAAATCAATTTGGAATTGTTTCAAAGATTTAATCTTTCCACAGAATTATCTGTTTACATTTAACCTGCCCCCCAACCCCCTTGAAAGGTTTCCATTTCCAATTTTCGGCCTAACGCTTTTTTTTTGATTAGACTCTTCCCCCGCCAATTATGATTGGAATGCCATAAAATATTTTCTTTCATTTAATGAATAATTTTAATTTCCACTGACAACGACCTATCAATTGCACTCCCAGGCCAAAGATTACCATTTGCTGCCAAAGAAAAAAAATCAACAAAAAAAAAACTGCGTTGATGGCAAAGTAATTTGCATATTTTAAGTATTGAGATCTAAATAGCTAAAAACAAATTAACAGGATTTCACTGGGTGGTGGTGGTGGTGTTGGCTCAAAACTCTACAATACAGAGGTATGCCCATAAAGGTCATATAGGAAGCGCAGTATGCATCATCAAAATAGATAACAAACAAAGGTTAGACGGGGAGCGAAAAAAAGTAAACATTTGGCCTTTATAGTTCAGTGTGTGCGTATAGGGCAAATATCCCCTAAGGATGCAACTGATATGTCCTGATGCCTGTGTGCGCTTACGCTGGGGTGCAAAGCCAGGCAAATGAAAACTCTACGAGAAGCCGCATTAATTACCACTCAATATTTCCATCGTTCGAAATACACCGTAGTACTTTACAAAACATATATTTTTGAAATGCAACAAAAAAATTTTGAAAAGTGGCAAAACACCGGCATATGTGGCAGTCATAAATCTCGGCAATCAATGTTACCCGGCTGGCTCCGGTTCAAGGCATGTTGTTGTTGTTGCTCGGCCTTAAATTAATAATGATTTAGTAGCGATTTATGCAAATTTCGCTGGCCGGCTCTTCAAGCGAAAAGTTCATCAAAGAGTTGCCAGCCAGCTATTCCATTGCAATCATAATTGTTTATGAGCTACTAGTAGAACAGCTCAAATGAACATATGTGTGTGTGTGTTTGTGAAAGAGTTTCAAATCAAAATTTTGCTAAAGTTCTTGGCAAGATTTTCTCAACTGATATCAAATGCAATTCATAGCCAACTAAAGTAGTTCATAGTAGTAGTAGGTACTTGTGGTCTGTCCTACACTTGTGCATGTATCGGTGTATCTATCACACATACACACAGTCAGACAATCAACAGCTCCATTGCACGTTTTGTGCATAACGACGGTTTAAATGAAAATGCACCGTTATATGGCGTACGTGTGCATAAAGTTGTTGCACATTTGCATAGCTGTGGCAAGCAAAACAAGCTGGAACACACTCATATGCCCCTACTCACAATTGAACACTTGCTATACACACGGAAAAAATACAATTAATTGTTAAATAATTAAAAAAATAATTGACATTCAACAACATTTTTAATTGGCAAACTATTAAGCGACAGCTTAAACTGATTAATATAATAAATTGGAGCATAATAAACATTGATTGATATAACAAAAATATACTTTATCTAATTAAAATAGTAATTGGCATTCCACAATTTAATTGATTGTCATTAATCAATAATAATAAAAATGGTTAAGCATTTTAGAAAAATCCTATGAAATTATTAAAATGCACAACAGAATATATTTTTGGGATGTTATTGTATCAGCAAACAAAAAACAACAACAGAAATATGTCGAGGTCGCATTACATTGAGTCTGTCGCACATCAGGAGGCAATGGTCTCGAAAGACGAGGCCAAGACTGAAAAATATTCTCTTAAGAATGATTTGGATACAAATTTTGTTAAGAAACTAATATAATAATAGGCAAAATGACACATAAGTACACTTAAAGAAAAAAGTCTGTTATTAACAGCAGCGATTGTCTGCTGCCTATCATCAGGCGATTTTCTGCTATTACAGCAGTTTTTCTGCCATAACAGCAGTTTTTCTGCAATCTTGCATCAGCATTCACACTGCTGAAGTGTTTGCAGTCTGCTAAAAATGGCTGCTGATAATTAAATTATAAAAATAGATAAAAAATAAGCGTTTATAATTTAAAAGTCTTTCAGATTTACTGCGAAACGAATTTAAAACCCTTTTTAAGGTGATATTAATCTGCTCTAAATAAAAATATAGTTTTGATAATTTTGAAATTAAACCTTTAGAACCATTTGGCACAACCAGCCAAAAATATCAGTACTAAAAATATTATTTTTTTTTTTTGAATAATAACTTAAATAACTATATTTTCTTGCTCAACGTCGTGTCATGCTGTCGACTAGTCTGTTGCACCTTTCACCCGGAATTTTTGCCCATGTCTCTATAATTACATGTTACTTTTTTTTCTCTAACAATGACTGAAAATTTTTTGAAAAAATTAAAAAAATAGATTTTTTCACGAATTATGACCAATTTAAGAATGAAAAAATACATTTGTTTCAAAATGGTGTGTTCATTCAATCGTAAGTCATGAAATACTTGACCAATTTTAAAGTACTATACCTTGTTTTGAAGAAAATTTCAATTACTTTATTGAATATTGGAATGGTATATTTTTATATTTTTTAAAAAATTTGCAAATTTTTTAGGTTTCGTTGGTATTTTTTTGGTCTGTAATCAATATTTGATTTGAACTGGGATATTGTCCTGGCTCAATCAATTTTGCATCTATATTTAATAAAAATACAAACGAAAAAACTAAAACAAAAGAGCGTTGACACGGCCGAAGTATTGCTGGGTAACTATACCTGCATATACACATACTTACATATGCAACTCAATGAGATGCTTGTAAGATGGCATGTGTACTTTATTACTTGGTGCGAATTTTTTAAACGCAATTTCGGCAAGTGAGTTGTGCTTCTCGTTCGTTTGTGAGAATCATCTCCTTAAAGAGGCCGGATTTGATGTTGAAAAGTCGCTGCGAAGCCACTTGAAAAGACTTTTGACATGGTCGAAATCATAATCGTGGTAGTCTGCAGCCAAGTAATAAATGTCACCATGCCATTTGTAAATAAATTTGTATTCTATTAAATATAGATGCAAATTGGTCTTGAGTCAGGACAATATCCCAGTTCAATCAATTTTGCAAATTTATTTATATATTTTGGTTTTAGAAATGATTACATTAATCCATTTTTTGAAACTTTAAAGTAGTGTTCTTAGATGTCTATTTAGTGAGATTGGAAGTGGTGAAATTATGGATTCTATTTTTTACGATTTTTTTCTTGCAAAATCAACCAGAATCTAATTGAAAAATCTTCAGAATGATTTTTCAGTAGTTTATTAACGTAGTGTTTAAAAACGACGAAAAATCGAAGAAAAAGTAGTTGATGAAAAGAATTATTTTTTCTTTATTTTTGTAGCGTGCGATTGCACCACCAGAAAAATAAAAATATATATTTTTTCGATTACCTACTTTTTCTGATATTTTTCATAGTTTTTAAACCCTGTGTGTAAACTACTGGAAAATTAATCATTTTGAACCCTCGTTGAACCCTGTAATATAATTTAGTCAGTAAATGAGTAATTCTTAATTAAAAAAAAAGATTTACTAAATATTATTATTAAGTTGTATTTATTTAATAAATATACATTTATATCCATAGTAATTTTAATGTATAAATAAACATGTTTTTTTAATTATAGTTTATGTGTAGTATAATTTCTATGAAAATTAATTTATTTTTATAACATTTTGTAATTTAAGAATTATATTATTTAGGGGATAATGTAATTTGTTTAGTAGGAAATACCAATCGAGTATCGCTGAATTTGTGTAACCTGTCTGAATCTAAATCTTCTAGGTCGTTGAGATCATGTATCTTATTTCGAAGGATATTTTGATAGTAATCAAATGAAGGTTTCCACCGCAAGCTCAAATTTCGAAAATTGCTTGGGGACATTTAAAGTATCTTTGTTATATATTCTAAAACACACATCATATCGACGCCTCCGAACAATAGTATGCTAAGTTTATTATAATATATAACTAATTTAGTTGGAACATTTTGAGCATAACTTTTTATTGGATTGACCTATCTATCATTATCAAAATTTGAGAGAATTTAAGTTTGAGATCTACATTAATTGACGAAAACTACAATTAAAATATAAATCAAAACATATCTCTACATTCTTTTCGAACTTTAGAGTATAAAATGCCTTTTAAAAAAAGTGTATTTTTTACTGTTTGGTAATATTAATTAATTTAAAATTTCAGTTATGCATATTATTAAATTACAGTGAAATTTCAGTTTTGATTATAAACTAATTTTTGTCTGTGTACCTACAAGCATGCATGCGTATGTGTATAAATCCATAAAGAATTTTCGAGCATAACAATATGCAGTAGTTTAGTTTTAATTCAACAGTTGTTTTTATAGTGGCACTAGCTTGTTGTTGGCACATTGAAGGAACAGGGCAATTACAACATAAATTGTGTTAACAGATACTTTCACCAGGAGGGGAAAGGAATGCTGCATTCAATAATACTAAATTCAAATCATACAAACTCCCTAAATAAAAATATAAAAACATCCTCTAAATTAAGGAGGGAAGTTGAAATTTCTCTAAATCTAAATAATATACTGAGTTAACCTAGATCTCATCGGAAACTTTTCAAAATTGTTTTAATACAGGTTCGTTTGAATTTTGCGTTAGACTAATGCATATATTCAAATATCTACCCTGCCGCCGCCCACCTGCTGTTGCGAAACTCTGTAGTTTATGATTTATTAACAAATTTTGGTTTTCGGTTTATTGTTAATATTAAAATAATCATAAAATTACGGGCCTCGACTCGATTGACAAACATATAATTTAAGACACAGTGTGGGTAAAAAAACTTGAAAACTAAAACGCGGATTTAAATTTTAACACACAAGAAAAAAATAACAATCTTTGTTCGTAAAGACAGACAGAGGGGCATACATATGAATTGAACAATTGAACTCTATAACAGAAAATAATGAAATAAATTCCCATGACGTAAATATTTCGTAATATTTATTTCCAAGAGAGACTTGAGGCAGTGGTACGTTGACGGTGACGTTGGCTCTGGCAATTTAAGCTTTAAATTGTTAATTATTAGTTAAAGAAACGAGCACAGCGTACCAAAAAAACCCCTTCGAAGAAAAGACATGTTTTAGAAGAAAAAGACATGTTTTAGATTTCCAAAAGATACTATAAAGCCCCATAAAAATAATATGAGACCAGAAAGACATCGAGGAAAAATACTAATAATAATAATAATAATAACACCACCACCAGCTACGGCAGCGGTAGCGAGAAGCTCAGCTTAAGATAATTAATAGACCAGAACCAAGACCACCATCACCACCACCACTGCCACGAGCAAACCGTACTGAACTGAACAGTACAAACGCCTAAGTATGGAAAAACCTCAAGAAAATTCTTGGCATTTTACTAAGGAGAAGAAGAAAAAACACAAACGCTTGTAACCAATTTCCAGAGCAGAGACACAAAACAATAGAAGAACAAACGCACTTTTCAGTTCACTTGAAGTTCAGTGTGACACACTGAGAACATACAATCAGACAGACCGAGGGAGTTTTGTGGTACTAACTCACTAGTCGCACAGTGGTCTCAAAACTATGCTAATGGACGGGGAATTGTGGAGATTGTGTATGACTGGAGGAGGAACTGCAGGCACACGAGGAGAAGATCGCAAACTCACCAACTGTTCTATACTGACATCACTTAAAACCATAACTATCTAGTGTCATCGATCCATTCACCGATTTTTTAATATCGTGGAACTCACGATAGAAAGTTTAGTAGGAATTCCTAATCTGGAAGGATCGTAGGTTTTACAATTCCATGGGATGTACATATGCCCATGCACATCAATCTTCTGAAGAGATTAACGGAAGTGTTCGGTTCTTCTTCAATTTGGAGTCGCCAAATCCATGGATATGCTGTCGATCCATTCACTCACGAAATAAAGTTCAGTAGGAATTCCTAATCTGGAGGCATCGTAAGTTTAACAGTTCTTTAGGATGTCCTTGAACATCAACCTTTCGAAAAGATTTACGGAAGTATTCGCTTCTTCTTGAATTTTGAGTCCCCAAATCCATGGTCATCTGCTGTCAGAAAAACTACCCTGGCAATCAATATGCAGAATATCGAACTGCTTAGCCATCTTCTGAAGATATATATGACAATTTTTAGCCCTTCATGATTTTGGAGTCGCCAAATCCATGGATCTTCTGTCAGACTAACTACTCTAACTGTCCATATGCTATTGCACATCAATATGGTGTATATCGAAGAGATTAACGGAAGTATTCGGTTCTACTTGAATTTGGAGTCGCCAAATCTATGGATCTGCTGTCAGAAAAACAACCCAAGCAATCCACACGGTGAATAACGAACTGCTTAGCCAACTTCTGAATTTGAAATCATGGATCTGCTTTTGAGTCGCCTTTAGAGTCTTCAAATCCCTGGATCTGCGGTAAGACTAACTACCCTAACTGTCCGTATGCCCTTGCACATCATTACGGTGTATATCGAACTGCTAAGCCATCATCTGAAGAGATTCACGGAAGTATTCGATTCTTCTTGAATTTGGAGTCGCCAAATCTATGTATCTGCTGGCAATCAACACGGATAATATCGAACTGCTTAGCCATCTTCTGAAGAGATATATGCAAATTTTTGGATCTTCTTGAATTTGGAGTCGCCAAATCTATGGATACTGCGTAGCTCCAGAACTTCCTTCAGAGTCGCCAAATCTATGGATCTGCTGTCAGACTAACTACTGCGTAGCTGCTGAAGATCTTTTGGAGTCGCCAAATCTATAGATCTGCTGTCAGACTAACTGAAGAGATTCGGTTCTTCTTGAATTTGGAGTCGCCAAATCTTTGGATCTGCTGTCAGAATAACTACCCTGCCAATCAATACGGAGAATTTCGAACTGCTTGAAGAAGATGGCTTCTGAAGAGATATATGAAAATTGTTGGCTCTTCTTGAATTTGGAGTCGCCAAATCCATGGATCTGCTGTGTAGCTAATGAACTTCCAATTGGAGCGATACATAAAAAGATTTACATCTTTCTGACTTCCAGGACAGAATCGACACTCACAAATAAGTAAGAATAATGAAGCACCAAGTCTACTCTCTAGGATGGCACCTCTCTCATAAGATAGAGAGACATGCGCAAATTTACTAATACTCCCACAAAATCGGCAATGTCACCAAAGGATTGGTCCCGTAGTACAACTGACATGATCTGTGGAAGCAGACGCATTGAGTACGAGGAGGAATCACTTCATCTCCATGACCGATATATTCCGAGAATGACATCGTGCTTCCGTAAGTCATTTAGAATACGTGTAGACATAAGAAGGAAAGACGGCAAGAAATCTGCTATTCTTTACAAAGCCTAGACTCAAGAAATGGCCAACAATTCCTTCGCGGCTTCGTCCTATCTGTCAATGTCCAACTATATTAACACTATTCAAAGTATTGTCATATCTTTTTCCTCTGCCACCACTGTGCCTTCGTTTGATTAGAAAACAAATCAAATGCGACGACGAACAATTCATTGACTTGACTTGAGTTGAGTCTTGAGTCTTCCATCAGGTTCCCATCATCATCAACATTGTGTAAGAAAATGCGTGATTTTCTCAAGTATTTTATGGAATTGAAAATTTCAAATTTAACCATTAATTTGTGAGACAAACTCAAAAACATAAACATAAATACAATATCTCAGTTATGAGTAGCGTAGCGTGGTATGCAACGAGTAGTCCGCGTACATGCGACTGGAAAAGTGTGTCTGGGTACTTTTTTATAATGATTGAATTGTTTAAAATCATATGACAATTTTTCTGTGGCAGTTTCTTTTGGTCGAGCGGTAAGGGAACTCTAGACGTTTTTGCACGACCCAGTTTCAAGCTAAGAAATATAACAACAACATCGACTGATTCAACTACGACTCTTGTTTAAGACTTCCACTTTTGGTGGTGGCGTGTCTTGGGGCGGTTGTTATTTTCCCGGCGGACGGACGGACGGTCAGACAATTACTTTGAAATTACATTACAGCTTTTGATTAGTATGTATGACCCCATAATCTACAAATAATGATTTGTTTGAAAATTGACTGACCATTTCAATAGGGTAGACGAACGAATGAGAGTTGTGAAAACAACCTACAAAAAACAACCGACATCAACGAGTTCCCACGTTTTCTAATGGGAAATTAGCGGGTTCGTTGGAGAAAATAACCCAAAGAAGATAACTGTAATAGATAGAAGCCAATGAGGAAATTATAGTGTTAGAAGATGTATCAAATGGTGATATAGTCGGTCATATCCATAACAGGGTTAAAAAGATGGCAGAGCTCAGCTTAGAAATTTGCAAATGAGAATATATAGAGTAGGTTGAAAAAAGAGAATAAGCAAAAAATAATTAAAATTTTATATTATGGAGGAATAGTCAGAAAAGCGTCTGGATGATAGGAAGAATAATTTACTAAAAGAAGAATGAAGAATAATTTACTCCTTGGAGCTTCCATGTGTAAGAGACTCGAACAATAGCGAATTGACAGGAAATCAAGTACAACGCGACGCGCCCAGTTACGAAAAATCAAAATATATTTTCGAATCATACTATGATTGGGATTATGTTATAAATTCGCTATGAAAAGTCATAAATTCAATGCAAGATTACTGGCATGTTCCAATGAAAAGTCCTTCTGTTCAGCAACTGCGTTGGTGGAGAGAATAGGCATTGGAAGAATCATGAGTTATTTACAAAGACTCCAACATAGTAAAAACTGCTTTTGGTAGGGCACGTGGTACGCAGATATGAAAGTCATCCAGCGCCAAAGGCATTCGGTAAGGAAAGTAATGGAAGATGCTGAAGAAGACCGCAACTCCGATGGAAAGATCATGGTTAGAAAATCCATCGTAGTTTCGTGTAACTGGTTGGATGAGACGCACAGACGACAAAAAGGCCTGAATCTCTACAGCGCAAAAGGCATTCGACAATAAAGGCAAGGGAAGATGCTAAAGAGAACAACCGAAACTTCGATGTAAAGACCAAGTTTTTTTCGAGGCTTTCAGCAAACTCTCCCTCCAATCAATGTATATATATAACTCTTCTCCAATTTTTGGAGGAGATACATTTGATACGAACCTTGCTCTTTTGAATCACAATGAAAGAGCGTCGCCCATACGGCTCTCATCCAGCCAATGCATTTCCCGACTCCATCAAGATCGACACCGTCTATTCTCCCTGTGACCAATGACACAACCTAATTCAAAGTGGTTCAATAACTAGGCCATAGACTTGGGTTGCACCTCACTCTCGATCAAACTCATAGATCACCTTACTCTTCTGAATCTCAATGAAAGATTGTTATTAAATTGTCCGTCCAACCCATGAAAAATCTCTCATCCAGCATTGGTGTATTTGAAGTTAATCCGTCCAATCAATGTATATAACTCTTCTCCAATTTATGGAGGAGATACATTTGATACGAACCTTACTCTTTTGGATCTCAATGAAAGAGCGTCGCCCATACGTCTCTCATCCAGCCAATGCATTTCCCGACTCCATCAAGATCGACACCGTCTATTCTCCCTGTGACCAATGACACAACCTAATTCAAAGTGGTTCAATAACTAGGATATAGACTTGGGTTGCACCACACTCTCGATCAAACTCATAGATCACCTTACTCTTCTGAATCTCCGAAAGAGCGTTATTAAATTGTCCGTCCAACCCATGAAAAATCTCTCATCCAGCATTGGTGTATTGGAAGTTAATCTGTATTATCATTTGGATACACTCTCATTTAAAAATCTCTCACCCAGCTTTGGAATATTGATCCTCCTTCATGACTATGATAATATCATCAGACTCTATGTCCAAATAATTATTTTTCTTGACTCAATCAAGATCGATACCATACAGTCTGTTCAGTTGATTGAATTGATTGATTTAAATCGTTCCTATAAACCTTAGACGCAAATTTATCAAACTCATAGCACCATGACTTTTGTACTATAAAAGTGGGGAAGAGACACATTGAGATTTTGTGGACCATCCTGTTATGAGTAAAAAGGCCTTTAGTTGTAAACCTCAATAATTTATAGAATACCAGCCGAGGCAGCTGGATCATGTGGAAGACGAATAAGAGTCCGGTGACAGAACGACTCTTCTGAATCTATATCCTCCTTCCTAAACTCCCGTTCATATCTTACATATATCTGGTAGTTTCCAAGCCTCTATCAGGGAATTACTTTGTCCCTTCGTGCGAATGCCATTTTGTTCTACATCGCATTAAGCAAACCAATAATTACTAGACCTATGAACTTCCCCAAATAGCAACCCAGCGCCTTGGAAGACTGGGATCTGCTCGACATTTGCCGATGAACATCAGTGCAGGGCGATGCAGAGTCTGCTTCGACGTTGTCCCATTTGTACTTAGCGATACTACTAGAGGCTGATCATAGACTGTTCCTTAAATTGTCTTAGTCCAGCAGAGATTGAACCTACAATATTTTTAGATGGCTGAGGATCACCAGACTTTAGACTTTTTGTATGACTGAGGATTACCAGGTGACTTCAATGTTTTTAGATGGTTGATGATCGCCAGATGACTTCAGATGGCTGAGGATCGGCAGATGATCTAATACTATTCACTTTTATCGACACATAAATCACCTATCAATGACGATATGCTCTTGACAACATTACTAAATGGTCTTCGTTTAGTAGTGATTGGACCTTTAGACTTTTTAGATGATTCAGGGCCGTTACATGATCTAGTTCTTTTATTCGATTTCCTCGTAGTTGCAACTGAAGCTGCCAAACACATCCCATGTTATTGTCGGTTAGAGTATCTTTCATCTTCTTAGATCGCCAGAAGATCTTACTCTTTTATTAGATGTTTCCGTAGTGAGAGCAGGAGCTTCCAAGCGGAAGCTTTGGCCCATTTGGTCGGACTAAGTCTCCTGTTCCATTTTCTCAGGTCGTACAACAATGTTTTGGTCCAGTAATCCAGTAAAGTCAGTGGTAATATTTGGATTCTAGAGAAGGGGTCATATCTGACATTTGTATGGAGTGTTAAGTCGGTTACTTTACACAGAGTCCTCAGAGACTCTCTTTGTCCGACCAAATTATATATTTTTCGCGGAACTTGAATGTTATATTTGGTGTTAGATAAACTGTGAGCTACAGAGAAGTTTGTTCGCCTCACTCTTCTGCAATATATTGATGTATCTGAAATGAGTTTTTAAGACGCAACTAAATATCACTCTTTTTCCTAACTGTCCATATCTACATCTGTCCATCTACTGTCCGCCATCTAAAAAACCCTTTGCTTTGATGTTTGATAATCTTTCAAATGAAAGTCTTTGCAAGAGCATTACTTTAAGAAAAAGCTGCAAAAACATTTTTCATTCCACATGTCCTGTTTGGTTTTAAGATTTAAATGTTTCCTGTTTTTCGGTTGTTGGTCCCTCCATCATAAATCATTGAAATGTGCAGTAGAGTAGACAGACTACTCGCAGAACCCTTTTGAATGGACTTTGTTGTTACGTTTGATAGCTGAAATATAGATTTATATCATTGAATACATGCAATTGTAATTAATTTTCATAATTTCATTTCATTTCAGTTATTTCCGAACACCTTGACAAGCAAACACCTTTAGCTTAATGCACGGAAACAACAGCGCGCCGGCGCAGTCCGCACACACACGCATGTTTCAAAAGGCGAACGCTGCCAGGCAACCCTTTGGTGGCACAAGAAAAATTTCAATTTCAATTTTCGGTGCTACTCAGAAGATGATGACGACGACGACGATGATGATGGTGATGAAGAAAAACACCCTTGACCGGGCTCAAGGAGTAACAATTACTTTGTTAATGCACAAGACAGACGGGCAAGAGGGAGCACAGGACGAGAGTGTGTGTATGAGTGCGAGTGTGTGTGCATGTAACCCATAGCTCGTTTGCATATGAAAGTGTCCTGCTACAGTCTTTGCTGCTTAAGCGTATTTTCTGCGTTTCGTAATCATCATTTATGTTGCTGTTCCTTGTATTGACATGCTTTCCGCTTATTCTGCGCTCTCACCCTCGGCTTTGGTCCTTCGTGTGTTGTAAGAAGACTCTGGCGCTGAGCAACACCTTTTCTGGGTGGTTTTCTTGAAGAAATTATAATAATTATCAAACTTTCAATACCTTATTTGAAGGATACTGAAAAAACGTCGTTTCGTCGTTCGTTGCCACACAAAAGAAAAACGGAAACGGGTCTCGCGGTACTGGGTGCAAGGACATCTGCTTATTAAGTTTCGATTTCATTTCATTCGTGTACGTCACCTAAAGCAACCGAACTAATGGTTTAATTCCAACGGAATGCATTAAGTAGTAGTGGTGGTTTTCGTCTTGAGGCGTTTCGTGTTGTTTTCTGAAGAAGCAGAAAATTAAAAAAAGCGAAAACGAAATACAGTTACTTAATTTATGCAAAAGTTTGTGATAAGAACAATTTGTTTGTTTTTGATCACAACAATATGAAACTGAAGCAGAAACATGTGAACTCAATTGAATATGCCCTACAGGATATTTATATGTTACGCACAGATGTTTGTAACAAGGTTGTCCAATCTAGAGAGTAAGACAAGGTTCTTCAGTAAGTTCTTGTCACAAGAAAAACTTCTTCTGAAGGCAATTGCTGAAAGAGCGAAAATTCACCCTAAGAAGAGGTCAATAAATACAAAACTCCAAAAAATATAAATCTCCAAAATAAACTCCTTCCGAAGGCAATTGTTGAAAGGGCTATGGACAATCTGGAGAGGAGGAGCTTTAAAAAGTGTATAAATTCCCAAAAAAAAAGCCCAAAAGATCGACTGGTATAGTCTTCATTAAGAACTGTATACAATAATTTTCTATTTGTAAAAATATCCGAGCATCATGTATGTCCTTCCACATAATTGTCGATTTTAGAGTCCGAATCTACACTTCAACAATGAAAAAGAAAGAAAAGTGAAAGAATAAAAAATTCATAAAAAAATTAAATGTTTCATGCAATTTTTACATAAACATTTCATAGAATAAAATTGCTAAATTAGTGAAATTTAGTTTCATAAGATCAATGAAAGATTTCATAGTATTAAAGAAACAATTCTTAAATATTATGAAATATTCCATAACAAATACAATATTTGTATTATGAAATGTCTTCATAAATATAATGAAGGATTTAATAGTTTTTATGAAATGTTTCATAACATACAACAGCATTTTTGGTGTGTCGACTTTTTCTTTGAATGCTAGCAATTCTCATTTGTACTCTGTTAACTCTGACATAAGTATGAACCCTGACTTAGGTGAAAGGATTGATGAAAGGAAGTAAACAGATATAAAATTTTTAAATTATTACCTTTTTGCATTTTCAATAAATCAGAGTAGAACACACAACAAAAAAGATATCCAAATTCAATGCTTTAGAAATAGTGTAATTTTAATTAATATATTCAAATTAATTCTTCCGAACACAAAATATCAAAAAAGAGTACGCGCCTTTCTCTAACCACAAAAATCGTCAAAAAATAAATTTGTCGCTTTTGGAAATATCGGCCGATTAAACGCTAATTGAAGCCGTTTCTGGCTTTTATATATTTAATATATTTTATGTATTAAATTCTCTTAATATTCTGTTCGCTCGTATACACATATTCTATATAAATACCTTTAAACTTACATTTTATGAAAATATTAATTTTTTGGGGATAAAAAGAGGCAAAATAGAGAAATATTTAAAAACATATAGACTTTTCCCAGCAAATGAATTAGCGTTACAAATCGATAAATAATTATTTGATGTAGAATATATGTAAAAGGGATAGATAAAGAAAACAGGGGCAACAGGAGGAATTGACACTTTTTAATGACTTTTGACACAAAAAGTGTCGATATATTAAAAGACACGTAGGCGTAATCTAGAAAATTGGTTAAGGGAATAAAAATGGAAAAAAGGGCCGTAATAGGTAAAGTAGCGCTAATTGTTAGAAGCAAAGAGGTAGATGGAGAGATAAAAAGCGAAAATATTGGTAACTCAAGACAAAAATTCCTAATTTAGGAAGCAATTTTAAAATATGTGTATTTAGATCCACAATGGAGGACGACAATCATCAGAAGGCCATAACACAGTGTCTAAATGAGAGAAAATACATAAAAATTCAGATAATTGATACATAAGATAGTATAAAGGGATACAGAAAAGGCAAGAAAGGCCTAATATGTGACTATGGTTAATTATTAGAAGTAGCTGGCAGAAAAAATATATTTAAAAGAAGTAAAAAGGGAAAACATAGACTACTGATAATGAATACGTCTAAATATATGTATATAAAATCAATGGATAAAAAGGTACACATTGTAGAATGAAAAGGGACAAAATGGGGAAATATTTTAAACACTGGATCTCAGCCTAGCAAATAGTACGATACAGCTTTTTTTAATAAAAAAATTGAAATGAGCAGGAAATATTGAAAAACATTGGATCTCGCTGTAGTAAATGGAATAAAGTGATAAAAATAGGCCGAACAAATAAACTATGACTCTTTATTTGAGGAGATCTAGAAAGTATGTAAAAGACATAGGTGACGGGAAGAAAAACAGCAAAAAAATTAAGAAATATATATTTAAATGAAAATGGGCGATAAAGATGATAACTAAAAGAGGCGAAATGAAGGTGAACATTTAAAAAACTCTGGGCATTACTGCAGTAAATGGGCTAAAGACATAAACAGGAAACAATAGGCCGAAATAAATAAACTAGGACCATTTATATGAGGCAGAGGTAATGTAGAAAATATGTAGTAGGGATAGCTAAGGAAGTCGAGTAGTAAGTTTTTAACGCAAACTGTAAGAAATTTAGTGGAAAAATTCCAAGTGATCGGCCTTCAGTTTAGTTTGTGCGTTAATTTGTGGGTCGTTATTGGACAAACCAACACGTGCACGTTCTCGTCCAGTGCTTTCAATCGAAACCATTGCTGCTGTGGCTGAGAATGTCCAAGAACATCCATCGACATTAACTCGTCGTCGTTCTCAGTTCTCGCACTTCTTTGAGAAAATGTTTGAATAAAGACCTGGGTATGAACTTACAAAGTTCAATTGGTCCAACAACTGCAGCCTCAAGACCATCCGATGCCTTTTCACTTCGCCAAATGAGCTGACGATTGTTTGGCAGGATATGACGAATTTTACCGAAAAATCGTTTTTTCAGATGAAGCTTATTTTCATCTCAATAAGTAAAATTGCCGCATATGGGATTGAGAGAACCCACGCGTGACTATTGTGAAGCCAATGCAGCCGGCATCATTGGGCCATGAACTGAAAATTTTGGTTGAATGAATGATATTGTGTTCCACTATTAAATGACAAAGTTCAACAATAAAACAAGAAATTTGAAAAAAAAAATAAAATTTAAATTTTAAATGGCCCTGTATTTAAAAACACATACAAAATAAACATATATATTTAAAGATGCAATTTAGACTAACTGGAATTAAAGAGAAGCAGAAGGAGCATAAATTGGAAAATTATAATGATATAGACTTATCCAAGAAAATAGTTTAAGGCAAAGAGAATACATTTAGAAGTTATAATAATAAAACACGATTTTTAGGTTTTGCATAATGTGTATTAGTTCTATTCATTACCATGAGTTTTAAAAATTTCTTATGTGTGTTGTTCTACATTTTACGAAAATTTTGATAAAAGATATGAGATGTAACTAAAGTCCTTCAGAGCCTATATTTTCAATTTTCTTCAGTGGCGAACATGGATGTTTTTGAATATTTGGACAAGGTTTTCACAAAACACGTCTATGTTCATTGATGAAAAATCCTGGAATAAATATTTGTTCGGCAGATAAATTTTGCCAAGCTTCAATTGTAAGAGTTTTTTCTGAAATAATAATTTCGAAAACCAAAAAATGCCGTAAGTCCACTGAAATGTCCAAGATTGAAATTTCTTGTCCGTTTTGTTGGATATACAGCACTCCTCGGCTTTTTCACAGCATTTCTGAGACGTTTTTGAATTTTTGGACAAGAAATCCTGGGAATTTCTCGCAAAGATATTTTGTCAAGCTTCAATCGCATTACTTTTCAGAATTAAAAATTTCTAAAACTAAAAAAATGTAAGTCCACTAAAATGTCCAAGATTCGAATTTCTCGTCGGTTCTGCTGGATTTACAAGATTCTTTGAATTTTTCATAGCATTTCTTGGTTTTACAAAAAGCCTGGACTTATTGGAATGAAATAGGAATGCCATGGCTTGATCTCATCCTCCAGCTACTACACAGCCAACCCCCGTTTAGATTCTCCTCAAAAGTTACAGCGTTGACAGTTAAACTGTCACAGAAATCTTTTGATCTGTTAATAGCCTTATGTCCGCTACTCTTTCGCAATAGGTGGCCTAGATTTACTACTACCCTACCCCTTTTCTCTAACACCGTGCTCTGCATCTTCGCTGCTGCTGCTGCGGCGGGTATTTTCGTAACAATGACACACTACGACGACAACAACATCTTCATGCCACACGATGACAGCACCGGAGAACATTTTACAATGACCCCTTTTTAATGAGAGACTGCAACTGAGGCTGAAGCTGAAACTAAAACTGTAACTGTTTCTTATCACAGCCGAGAAGATAGATATACATCGTGCGCGGTGTGACAGCGCGAAAAGCGGCAGCAGCATCACCATCTAAAAATGGAATGTGCTAAAAAACAACAACAGCAACACTAAGGCGGAGGCAAAAAGTATCCATGCTAATAGAAAACGCTGCTCGAAACAAGTAACTAAACAACTCGACACTGCACGACAAGTACGAGCGAGCGTGCTCAGGGGTAGAGGGTTGTAGGTAATCGTGGTGGCGATGCTTGTCATCCTCCTTGGCTCATTATCTGCACCAGCCGAGCGAACAGAGGCCCATCATTACCATCATCGCTGGCTGGCTGGCTGGCTGTGTAGTCATCGTCATATTTCCCAAATTAGCTCAGTTACATAACGACAAGTGGTGCAACACGTACCTCGGCCAGGTATTCCAGCTATGTTCTGTTTTCTATTTATTTATTTTGTTCGGTTTCTATTTATTTTCCAGCAGTTTTAACATTGACTGAGAGAAATGATGAAAACAACATTCTTGAGATAAGATTTTTGCTATTTGTTGACACTAATAAATGGCATGTGGCGAAGTAGACACAATGAGCTGGCCGGTACTCTCAAATAAATACTACATAACGAAAATATAGAATATGGGAATAAAAAGGGTCAATAGGGGACGACATTGTAGAACTAGGACTAATTATTCCATAAAGAAAATATTTAAAAGGGATAAATGGGGACAAAAAAGGGACAAATTGAGGAAGAAAATAAAAAAACATATAAAAAGGGAAAAAAGGTACGCAATGGGAGACAAAAAGCTACAAAAATGGGATAAATATTTAAACTACACACGAACTTATTCTAATCAAAACAATAAACGGCCGAAATGCGTAAACTAGGGCTAGGCATTTGAAGTAGAGGTGAAGATGTAGGGATAAATTAGTAACGAGTCAAGAGCCCAGATGATAAAGAAAATTAAAACCTATATTCACTGATAGAAATTAAAGAAATATATATATTCAAATCGAAAATTTAGGAAACACGGACACAAAAGACACGTTTAAGTACAAAAAGCCCAAATATGGACAATAATTAAAACAACAACGACTTGCTGTAGCAAATAGCTTAAGGAGTTACAAGAGGACAAGAAGGGCCGAAACTGGTATTAATTATGAGGCAGAGGAGAGATGTAAAAGGAAAAATATGGGAAAACAGAGGTAACTGCACGAAAAAGGACCTAGAAGAAGCCAGAATAAAATAATATATAATCAAACGAAAAATTTAGGAAAATAGGGTACAAAATGGGTCACACATTTATGTACAAAAAGAGCCATAATAAGGGTAAATATTTAAACCCACATAGACATATTGTAAAAAATAGCCTACGGAGATAAAGAAGATCAAGGAAGAGGTATAGAAAATATTTATTTTATCACAGAAACTATACAAATAAAATAAAAAACAATGTTATAAACATTTGTTACTATAGAAGTAAGGGAAATAGAGGTAACGAGATGAAAAGGCCCAAAAATGATGGAAACATTATTATATAGGGGGGTTATATACAGGGGTTTCCATCACGAGGTGTTATTTTGAATCAACCGGTATTTCAGCAGCTGTCACTTTAGAAGTTTTTATCCTTTGACATTTGGCAAGTAGAAAATTCGCCATTACTAAAAATGGAACGATGCACGCTTCAACAACGCATTGAAATTGGGTCCTTGATATGAATGAAAATGATCCGGAATTCCATCGAAAAATCATCTTGACTGATGAGGCCCATTTCCACCTCGGTGGCTACGTCAACAAGCAAAATTGTCGCATCTTGTGCTCGGAAAACCCAAGAGTTATTTCTGAGAAGCCTCTCCATCCTCATCGTGTGACTGTTTGTTGCGGTTTATGGTCCGGCGGGGTCATTGGACCTTACTTTTTCGAAAATGAGGTTGGATCAACAGTTACGGTGAATGGATTCCGCTATCGAGAGATGATTAATGATTTTTTATGGTCGGAGTTGAATGGTGTTGATCTGGACAACGTTTACTTTCAACAAGACGGCGCTACGTGCCACACAAGCAACGAAACCATTGCTCTTTTACGGGAAAAGTTTCCGGACCGTGTTATCTCTCGAAGATTGGCCACCGCGATCTTGTGATTTAACACCTTTCGACTTCTTCCTTTGGGGCCACGTGAAAGATAAGGTTTACGCCAACAGCGACTATCGAGGACATAGGGCAGCCACTTTGCGATTTGGTTATGGAAAATTTCATGAAAAGGATATGGTCCTGTAAGCGTGGTCGTGGTGGCCATTTGGCTGCTGTTGTTTTTTATTATTAACGGCATACCTTCCTCTTTATTATGAAATAAACATCCGATCATTTATCTCAAGAAATGGCATTTTTCTTTGAATAAGGGACACAAAAATAAAAAATAACCGAAAGTATTAATTCCAAAACTTAGTCTCGCCAATAGATTTTTCAAATCAGTAAAAAATCGATTGAAAAATATTTTTCAAGAAAATTTGATGAAAAAATCGCCTGTTCTGGACCATAGTCTTTTTCTGTGGTTATTATTCAAAATTCAAAAAATCGAGCACAAAAAATATTTTCTGAAATCATTGCCGGATTTTCAGTTTTCCACCCAAGCCCTTTTGCAATTATAGAAAAAACACATGAAATACAAAATGAGGAAAGCATCAAAGAAAATATATATTTAAGATATACGAAAATAAACGTTATATAAATAAAATAAATTTCAATGCTAGAACTTCAACAAGATTCTGAATTTAACGCCTGTCTTGGGTCAAAGAGCCTTTCTGTGGTTATTATTTAATATATACGTTTACATATCGAAATAATACTTCAAGTCAATTAAAAAAATAAATATTCTTTCTATTTTCAAAAAAGCTTAAATACCATAAATATTGGTAGGAAGTGGGTGCTATTTCCATTCTATTTTAATTCCAAATGATTCAACCAATTTTTGCCGTAAAAGTATAATGTACGAATTTGGAAAAATCTTTTTAAAGAGTGATTTTTTTGAGGTTAGGATTTTCATGCATTAGTATTTGACAGATCACGTGGGATTTCAGACATGGTGTCAAAGAGAAAGATGCTCAGTATGCTTTGACATTTCATCATGAATCGTCTTACAAACGAACAACGCTTGCAAATTATTGAATTTTATTATCAAAATGCGTGCTCTGTTAAGAAAGTTCATTGCGCGCTTCCATTTTATGGTCAGTTTAATCGACCCACTGAAGCGGCTATTCGGGCTATTGTGACTAAATTTCGCACCAAATTTACATTGTTGGACATTAAACCACCAACACGCTTACGTAGAGTGCGAACTGAAGAAAATATCGCAGCTGTATCGGCCAGTGTTAATGATGACCACCAATTTTCGATTCGTCGCCGTTCGCACCAATTGGGTCTCTGTTACTCAAAAACGTGGAAATGCCAAAATTGGACTAAGCGGATGGACCACCTAAGACGCAGCCGCGGTCAACATTTAAATGAAATTATCTTCAAAAAGTAAATGTCATGGACCAATCTAACGTTTCAAATAAAGAACCGATGAGATTTTGCAAATTTTATGCGTTTTTTAAAAAAAAAAGTTATCAAGCTCTTAAAAAATCACCCCTTATTTTGCATGTCTATGTAGTCAGAGAAATGTATACTCAGAATTCCTTGATTCTAGCTGCGGCCATGGTTGGTAACAATTTATCCCCTTTTTCCTATTTTACTCCCTCGAGAGTATGATTTTCTAAAATCTCTTTATTTTACATGTCCACGCAATTAGAGGGATGTACACACCGAATTTCATCATTATACCCTCCACCTCCAGGATGGGGGTATATTCACTTTGTCATTCCGTTTGTAACACATTGAAATATTCATCGGAGACCCCATAAAGTATATATATTCTGGGTCGTGGTAAAATTCTAAGACGATATAGCCATGTCCGTCTGTCCGTCTGTCCGTCTGTCCGTCTGTCCGTCTGTCCGTCTGTCTGTCTGTCTGTCTGTCTGTTGAAAGCACGATAGCGGCCGAACGAAATGAGCTAGGAGGTTCAAACTTTTCCTAAATGTGTCTTATGGTTGTAGATCGGTTGGGATTGAAAGTGGACGAAATCGGCCCAGAGGGAAAAATTTTTCCCTCACAAGGACTGAAAATACCCCTAATATTTAGAGTATTTCAGCATATTTTTTGAACATATTAGATTGTATTTAGTTGATATTTGCAATTCCCATTCCCTTTATAGCATAAAAGGGCACCATAGAGTGATTTTTATTTGTAGGGTGCGAAATGGGACAAAAAGGGATAAAAATGGTACCTATCAAACGACAACAGATAGAAACACGAAATTTGGCGTGTACATTAGAGCGTACCAGGTTACAAGTAAAAAAAAAAGTTCGCCGTACACCTTCGAATATGAAGTATTATTGAAAGGTAGTTTCAAAAAAATTTTTTTTATTTTTTTATGCCGAACGTAGGGGTCGCGCTTTTACATTTTTCTATATAACTTCTGCATTTATAAACGGATTTTAAAGTGTGATACATCGATGTTTTTGTCCGATTTTTTTGTCTTTGAAGTCATTGAGCTCAAACATGATTCATGATTTTATGCGAGCTTTAATTTTCGATTATTAGAGTGGTACATTAGGGTAGTAGCAACTGAGAAATGATGGGTAAGTACCAGAAGGGGGTGCTTGAGCTCAATGACTTCAAAGACAAAAAAATCGGCCTCGTCGAGACAAAAACATCGATGTATCACACTTTAAAATCCGTTTATAAATACAAGTTATATAGAAAAATGTAAAAGCGCGACCCCTACGTTCGGCATAAAAAAATAAAATTTTTTTTTTTGAAACTACCTTTCAATAATACTTCATATTCGAAGGTGTACGGCGAACTTTTTTTTGAGGTACGCCCTAGTGTACATTCCTCTAATAGAGTAGATACATAATATAAAAGTATTTTTTCTAAATTCGTACTTTTAAGGGGTTAAATGGGGATAGAGGGATAAAAATAGTACCAACCTAACGGCTGCACCTAGAATAATGAAATTTGATATATACATTCCTCTGATTGCGTAGACACGTAAAATAAAAGAACTTTCCAAAATTCGTACTTTTTGGGGTTCAAATAGAAAAGGGGATAAAAATAGTACCTACTAAATGACAGCAGCTAGAATCATGAAATTCGGAGTAGACATTCCTCTGACTGCGTAGACACGAAAAATAAAACGTGTTTTTCCAAATTCGTACTTTCAAGGGATACAATGGCTACAGGGGATATAAAAAGTACCAACTAAACGAATACAGCTAGAATGATGAAATTCAGTGAGTACGTCCCTCTAATTGTGTAGATACGTAAAATAAAGAGATTTTAGATAGTCGTACTCTTGAGGGGGTAAAAGGGGATAAAAATGGTACCAACAAAATGGCCGCTGATAGAATCATGGAATTCGGTATATACATTCCTCTAACTGCATAGCCACGTAAAATATTTTTTTTCAAATTCGTACTTTATTTTGTTGCTTTTACGACAAAAAATGGTAGAATTATGAAGTTGTCTTGTACTGCGCACGTGAGAGATAAGGTATTTTCAAAATTTATACTTTTGAAATTAAAATAGGATGGAAATACAACCAACCGAACGACTGCAGCTGAAAATACACTCTCTATCCCCCAATATTTAGAGTATTTATGATTGCTCCCTTATATTTACTTTATGAATTAAAGTATTATATTCATTATATATAGTATACAAATATTGGTAGCCTTGGCTTTTAAATTTTGGCTTTTAAATTAAATTTCTTATTTTCATACAGTTAAAATTTGTTGCGGACATTCCTCTTGTAGCTTGGAAGCACCACAAAAAAAAATAAAAGTTTTAGCGGGCGAAATGGGACAAAAAGGGATAAAATATGGTACCAATGATAGGACAACAGCTAGAATCATGAAATTCGGTGTGTACATCCCTCTAATAGCATAGACACGTAAAATAGAGGGATTTTTCGAAATTCGTACTTTTAAGGGATATAATTAAAAAGACGGATAAAAATGGGACATACCAAAACGCTGAAGTTGAAATCATGAAATTCCGTGTATACATTCTGACTATGAATACTCGAAAAAGGGTTTTTTCGAAATTTGTACATTTGGGCGGAGAATGGGGCGAATGGGGATATCTTTAAAATTTATACTTTTTTATCACTTTGTCTGTATCTGAACTTCTTTCTAATGGCGACAGTGCGCATAAGTATACATTATAGTTTGAAATAGTAAACAAATATAGTAATGTTCATAAAAAATATCACAATTTTCGTAATATGGTACTGTACTTCTATTTAAGTCGACATCCTTTAATTTGCTGGTAATACTGTGGAATGCACTCCGTGGTGGAGGGTATATAAGATTCGGCCCGGCCGAACTTAACGCCTTCTTACTTGTTTTAGCTGTATTCGTTTAGTTGGTACCATTTTAATCCTCTGTACCCCTTGTATCCCTTGAAAGTACGAATTTGGAAAAAAAACTTTTATTTTTCGTTTCTACGCAGTCAGAGGAATGTATACTCTGATTTTCATGACTCTAGCTGCGTTCATTTGGTTGGTACTATTTTTATCCCCTTTTTCCTATTTGAACCCCAAAAAGTAGGAATTTCGAAAAATCCTTCTGTATTACGTATCTACGCAATCAGAGGAATGTATACACCGAATTTCATTTTTCTAGGTGTAGCCGTTTGGTTGGTACCATTTTTATCCCTATATTCCCATTTTATCCCTTAAAAGTACAAATGTGGAAAAAATAGTTTACTCAATTAGAGGAATGTACACACCGTATTTTGTGTTTCTAGCTGTTGTCGTTTAATATGTACCATTTTTATCGCTTTTTGTCCCCTACGAATAAAAATCACTTTATGGTGCACGTTTTTGCTGTAGTAAGTACATGCAGACATGTTGAAAAAATATGCTTAAATACTCTAAAATATTAGGGGTTATTATGGGTATTTTTAATCCCAACCGATCTACGACTATAAGACACATTTGTGGAAAATTTGAATTTTAGAATTTTATGACTGATTTTTTTGATTTGAACTGGGATATTGTCCTGGCTCAAGACCATTTTGCATCTATATTTAATAGAGTGCAAATTTATTTACAAATGGCATGGTGACATTTATTACTTGGCTGCAGACTACCACGATCATGATTTCGACCATGTCAAAAGTCTTTTCAAGTGGCTTCGCAGCGACTTTTCAACATCAAATCCGGCCTCTATAAGGAGATGATTCTCACAAGCGAACGAGAAGCACAACTGCCGAATTTGCGTTTAAAAATCGCACCAAGTAATAAAGCCATCTTAAAAGCATCTCATTGAGTTGCATATGTAAGTATGTGTATATGCAGCAATACATCTGCCATGCCAACGCTCATTTGTTTTAGTTTTTCGTTTGTATTTTTTTGGTCTGTAATCAATATTTGATTTGAACTGGGATATTGTCCTGGCTCAAGACCATTTTGCTTCTATATTTAATAGATTAATTATTAATAATTTTATTTTTTAATAAATAATAATATTACGCAATAGAAGCAAATAGAATTTATGTATACCAAACATTTTGATTTTTTTCAAAAAATATTTTGATTCGATTTATGTCGTATTTTCTCGGTCCCAATTAACGATGCAAATCGAGGTATTATTGTCTTTAAAGACATGGTCGATAGTCGAGTTTCGTTATTAACTTGACGCTTGTGAGTTCGATTATCAAGAGAGGCTCTGTTGCTCTACTAACTTGACTCAATCCTTGGACCCAAAATTATAACATAATTCATAATGAATAAAATACAAAATTCTCTTAATTTAATTATTGTCTAAAATTGCAGCAAAGCCTACTGTAGATGGTCGCCACCGACCAGAAATCTTAAATAAATATTCCATTGTAAAAATTCCATTCCATTGTAAAAATTTGTATTCTATAGAATATAGATATACAGATGTAAAAAGGTCTTGAGCTAATAGAATATCCAAATTCAACACAAATTGTAAATATTTTAATTTTTGATCTATTAATTTCACAGCACCTCATTCTTCCGTTGAGATTGACAAAAAACAATTTGAATATTGCAAATTCGCATCAACATCTCTAATAATTTATCCATCCATCCTTGTTATGTTATTTACAAGGCTTGCAAAATCCCTGTTTTCCTTTAATAAACAATGTAAAGGAATTTCTCGATTACAACAATTGCTGTGTTTTGTTGCCTTTGTTATTGTTGTAATTCAATTACAATTCATGCTGTCATCGATTAATCAGAAAACTCTGTGAGCCTTTAACAACAATCATTACTCAATTACAAAACAATACACAGCCACTTAAACGATGATTTCCTTGCCTCTATCCCTTTTATGCTCCTTTGTTGCAATTGATATATTTTCGCAATAAAATCGAAAAAAGGACATCATCAGCAACGGCAGCAACAAAGGGTTAATTCAATTGCGAATCATGTAACAAAGCTGTGATTGATTCTACGTTCCGTTTGCTGTGAAAGTGAAAGTTTGCAATGAGTGTCGGGGGAATTGTGATGAGGTGAGGTGAGGGATTTCGCAGCAACCCTTTTTGCGCAAATCCTTTTTCGCACTGTTGTGCCCTTTTGACCTCGCATCTTTCCCGTTGTTTGTTTTATGGCCGCTGTATTGTTGGGAAAACCGCCCGAAATCAATAGGGTATCAATTACACCAACCTAAGGAAAATCCCCGGAAAATGCCGAGCAAACAAAACAATAGACATTTCAAGTGTAATTATCGAACCGAACAATGGGCAAATGGCAAACACACAGCACGAAGTGAGAGTGAAATCGAGAGGACTCACCGAGAGTATAGTGGTTGGTGGTGGCAGTGGCTTTGTAGTGGTTGCAAAAAACACACTGCCAGGACAATGATGATGTGGCAAAGGGATTTGCAATGTTTTAGGTATTTACCAATTTGCCACTTTCCCTTTTTGCCAGAGAGACAGCGTTCTCGTCTCTCCCTCCTGGCCGGACCTCTTGCTGTTGTTGTTGCTAGATTTTCGCCAACGTTTAATATTTTCCGGTTCCGGCGTGCGTGTGCGTTTGCGAGTGTGTGTTTTTGTTTACTTTTGTTACAATGGTTTTGTTTGTTGTAATTTCTGTTGTAAAGCGTTGTTAAGTACATACTTTGCAACAAACACCAACTCTCTCTCTCAACCTCTTTATGGCCCTCTGTCTGGCTGCGTGTGTGTCTGCCACAAAATTTGTATTCAATTGTTTCCTTGGTCCTCGGCTATGCGTTTGTTGCAAAAATCCGCTGCACACAAGTGCAGCAGCAAGGACTTGCCTTGTGAGTGTGCATTTTTGTTCGTCCGTCCGTCCTTTCTCACGGTTTAGTGTTGAGTTGTGGTGTTTAGCTGCTGCCCGTGCTTGTTGCTTTTAATTTTGTTGTTTTTTTTATTCTTCATTTCGTTGTTTGGGGTGGAGAGTGCCAGAGTTTCGTCCTGGTCTTGTGCAATTTTTGGTTTATTTGCTTGTTGCTTTGTTTTTGCTGCCTGCCCGCTGTTATAATTGTTGTTGTTTTAAGTGGATTTGGCGAAAAATTAAACGTCGCGACTTTTTCATGTTTTAAGTGGGAGTGATGGCATAAATAGACGAAAGAGTTTGGGGTTTGTCAAGGATTTTAAGGATGGTCATGTAGCAGACAAACCTCTTGGAAACACATGTATAATAGGATGGGTCACGAAAATAAAGTACAGCGGTCACCCCCCATAAATGAAGATTGGATTGTTTTACGATGATCTGGAAAATATCTCGTCACTGGGTCAAACCATCTGTGAGCTAAACGCTCCTGCAAACTTCTCTAAAATTCGTGATTTTTATACACTCCACCTCCAGGATGGGGTTATACTAACTTTGTCATTCCGTTTGTAACACCTTGAAATATCGACCTGAGACCCTATAAATTATATATATTCTTGATCGTCATAAAATTCTAAGATGATCTAGCCATGCCCGTATGTCCGTCTGTTGAAAGCACGCTAGCATCTAAACGAAAGGAGCTAGGACGTCCAAATTTTCCATAAATGCGTCTTATAGTCGTAGATCGGTTGGGATTGAAACTGGGCGAAATCGGCCCAAAGGGAAAATTGTTTCCCTCAAAAGGACTAAAAATACCCATAATGACCCCCCAATATTTTAGAGTATTTAAGCATGTTTTTTCAATATGTCTGCTTGTACTTACTTGATATTGGGTGTGCGCATTCACCCTATGCCATAAAGTGATTTTTATTCGTAGGGGGTGGAATGGGTCAAAAAGGGATAAAAAGGTACATATTAAGCGACAACAGCTAGAAACACGAAATTCGGTATGTAAAGAGTGATTTTTTTGAGGTTAGGATTTTCATGCATTAGTATTTGACAGATCACGTGGGATTTCAGACATGGTGTCAAAGAGAAAGATGCTCAGTATGCTTTGACATTTCATCATGAATCGTCTTACAAACGAACAACGCTTGCAAATTATTGAATTTTATTATCAAAATGCGTGCTCTGTTAAGAAAGTTCATTGCGCGCTTCCATTTTATGGTCAGTTTAATCGACCCACTGAAGCGGCTTTTCGGGCTATTGTGACTAAATTTCGCACCAAATTTACATTGTTGGACATTAAACCACCAACACGCTTACGTAGAGTGCGAACTGAAGAAAATATCGCAGCTGTATCGGCCAGTGTTAATGATGACCACCAATTTTCGATTCGTCGCCGTTCGCACCAATTGGGTCTCTGTTACTCAAAAACGTGGAAATGCCAAAATTGGACTAAGCGGATGGACCACCTAAGACGCAGCCGCGGTCAACATTTAAATGAAATTATCTTCAAAAAGTAAATGTCATGGACCAATCTAACGTTTCAAATAAAGAACCGATGAGATTTTGCAAATTTTATGCGTTTTTTTTTAAAAAAAGTTATCAAGCTCTTAAAAAATCACCCTTTACATACCACTAATTGAGTAGATACATAATATTAAAGGTTTTTTTCAAATTCGTACTTTTAAAGGGTAAAAAGGGAATATAGGGAGAAAAATGGTACCAACCAAACGGCTGCACCTAGAATAATGAAATTCGGTGCATACATTCCTCTGATTGTGTAGACATGTAGAATAAAGGTATTTTTCGAAATGCATACTTTTTGGGGATAAAATAGAAAAAGGGGATAAAAAGAGTACCAACCAAATAACCGCTGCTAGAGTCATGAAATTCGGAGTATTCATTCCTCTGACTGTGTAGACACGAAAAACAAATTTGAAAAAAAAAAAAATTTTCCAAATTTGTACTTTCTAGGGATACAATGGGTACAGAGGGATGAAAATAGTATCAACTAAACGACTACAGCCAGAATGGTGAAATTCGGTGTGCACATCCCGCTAATTGCGTAGACACGTAAAATGAAGAGACTCTTAAGGGGGTAAAATAGGAAAAAGGGGATAAAAATGGTTCCAACCAAATGGCCACATGGAATTTGGTGTATACATTCCTCTGACTACATAGACACGCAAAATAAAAAGATTTTTCTAAATTCGTACTTTTTACTATTACGGCAAAAATTGGTTGAATCATGAAGTTAGGTTATTTTGCACTATGTACGTGAGATAGTGGATTTTCAAAAATTTTTTCTTTTGAAATACAAATAGAATGGAAATACAACCAACTGTAGCACCCACTATCTACCAATATTTATGGTAATTAAGCTTTTTGAAAATATAAATATAAGAATATTTATTTTTTTAATTGACATGAAGTATTATTTCGATATGTAAACGTATTGGTAGCCTTGCCTTATAAGCGTGGTTTGAAATAATAAAATTAGTATATTTATTTATAAAATTATTTTTTCAATATTTGTTTTTGTTTTGGTTTGGCTATATTAAAAAAAATATATTTTCCTGTAATATTACTGCACTTCTACAAAAATAGACCGACTCTGTGGAATGCAATCCATGGTGGAGGGTATATAAAGTTCGGCCCGGCCGATCTTAACTTTTTTTTTACTTGTTCCTATTTCCAATATTTCAAAAATTAACGTACTTACTCAAATAAAATAAAAATTACTTAAATGTAGTTTAATTTACTCTTTTAAACCACAAACTGAGTAAAATTAGACTAAATTTTAGTATCAAATTAAAACAACTTTTTATACCCTACACCACTTCGTGGTCTAGGGTATTATTTCTAATGGGGATGTTCATAATTATTTTGGAAACAAATATGATCAGAATATTCCATGGTTGTTGACGAATTAACAAATCATTCATAAATTGTTTTTATTTTGGTCAAATTCTTTGAAATAAAACTTTTTTTATATTCTGGGGATAATTGGGTATTTCTCATAACAATTTTAGGGACAATGAAAAATTTATCTATCAAATTTGATTCGAAACGGTTTCTGAAGAAATTGATCGCTGGGAAGGGCTGCTTCTCAGTGGCCCAACGTTATTAATTCTAGTGCTGAGTTCAGACATAGGCACAAACTCAACTTTTGGAATTATTATGAATTATTTTATATGGACTTTGATAAGTGAAATCCATTCAAATTGGATTTTTAGCGAATATCTAAACGCAGCATTAAAGTATTTTGGTAATTCCTTTTTATTTTAATTTTTAATACATTCTCCATTTGACGCATATTTTTACCCTTAACAAATTGTCCTAACAATTCTGTCATTCAGTTAGTTATCCCGTGTCATTCTCAACGAAAGAAAAAAACTTCTTCCCTTTGCATGGCGACTCTCGATTTGAAATGATGTGAATAATCACACACCACCCATCGAACACCTCTTCAGCAGCAGCAGCGACCATACATACCATGCCATACCAACAACGCCTCTGCTCACTCTATCTCCCCCACTATAGCATTATCATTTGCTTTTTAACTTCATACCTTTCATAAACTCCTCCAGCACCAACACCACCATCGCCGCCGTCACCAACAACCACTACCGGCACCACCATAATCATTCATAACCCAATCACTCCTTCAAATGCGTAACGTCTGAGTGGCCAAGTGGGACGATGACGACGACGACAACAACGACAACGACGTTAATAAGATGGTGGCGGCGCGTTGGAGTGAGTATTTGTATTTGTTGTATTGGTGTGCGTATGAGTTAGTTCGAGAGTGAGTGAGTGTGTGTGAAGTGTATGAAGATGGTATTCATAATAGATGAACTAATAACTCATTATTAATCCACACAATAATTATCATGTGCCGTGTTCGGGTGTACGGTGTTTGAGTGTGTGTGCGAGTATGGGTTCGCTCTCATAGACTGTTGCTGTTCACTCACTCTTTTGCACCTTTTTCGTGTAACGAACACGGTAGCCGAGCCGAGGCCATGAGCCCTTCGATAAGAATGTATGTATGTACGTACAACACAATTACGATGAGAAATACAACAGCAGTAAGTCTGCTGAAAAAACAAGTTGAAAAGTAAATATGTACAGGAAAATCAAGCATACACTGGCGTTGACAATGACAATAATTTAATTCACAGAAAATTCGAAGAAAAAATATAATTATTTGAAGGGGAATAGATGGAGTTGGTCATATTGGCAACAATGTCCAAGAAATCATTTATAATGACATTTACAATGGCTTATTAAGCCAAATGAAATGGCATAACTCGATTTCTGATTCTATTGGAGCATTTTTAATAAAACTAACACCAGAATTAATTATGTAATTAATTATTTTTTTGCATGAGAGATGTATGTATGTACAATAATATGTAAATAACCAGAAATTAAAAAGCTCACTTTTTCTAATAAATGTAATCCAATTTCGCCGTTCTACTTTTCGATATTAACTGCGAACTTTGGATTAATTTTTATTATTTCATAGAAATGTATTAAAAATGATAAATACTTTTAAAAACTAATCTTGACTAAACATTCCTAATAAATACCCAAATTGAAAGAGAAGAATATATATTAAATATAACATTTCTATCTGTATTACCTTTGTATTAACAAACATTTTAAGTTTCCTCCTTATTTATTTAGTTTATTCATCTTTTACTACCCAGCAAAAAGATAGCACCCAAAGAAGTGAAAAAGATGTTCATCTTGTGATTCGGAAGTAGTGAAAATTGGGATCTTCCACCAATGAATTTAACATGGAGTTGTCATAGGAGGGATGGTCCTTTATTTTGAAAGACTTAAAAGTTATTTTTAAGTGATGTAAAGGAACCACTTTTTCACTTGTTTCCATTTCTGTTTCTGTTGCTACTACGGCACTCTAACCATCTTAGCTATCCTCTGTTTTGAGTGGTGTATAACTAAAACAACTGACAATTGGGAACTTAACAAAATATTTGTTTAATATGAACTAATATATAACGCAAATAAATACTAATTAAATTTAGTATTAAATAAATTGACACTACTTAATTTTATTGATATTATGCAGTACCAATAATTAATAAAAATATGAAATATTTTAAGTACATTAAAAAAGCAATAAATTTGTATTTTTTAATCAAACAATTTTAAATTGTCAATATTATACAAAATTAAACATTGTTTATTTATAAAAATAATAAAAAAATATAAAAAAGTTTTTTCCCGAGCCAAGATTCGAATCCGAGACCTTCTGGATGCAAAACGGACACCTTACCTTTGTGACCCCATACTAAAAAGTCGTTCCCATTCAGATGTGAAAATGCTATTCAAAAAATGTTACGGAATATTAACATATTATCGACTTTTTTGGACGTTGTTTAAAAGTACTTCCTCAAAAGCAGGAAAAATGCTACGGAAGTATGTCCAATTTTTTTTGCTGGGTATTTAAGGCGGAAAACTTGAAATGGCATGGAATAGAGGCATGGAATTTTTAGTATTTTTAACATACATTCATCACTTTCATTTTATACCCATATCGCCTGTGAATGACTCTCGAAAGTATGAAAATAAATTATTACGACGAATATATCCTTTGGAAATTAAAAGTATACAGTTTTTTTACATTATGTGGTCTTGTTCAGGTCCAAAAAGTACTGCCGCACGGTGTTATGAAACCGAAAAGAACTGTAGAAAATACCAAAAATGTTGTCAAAAGTAAACAAACGTTGCATTTTCAGTGAAGCAGGTATGGAAATCAAGTCTGGACCGTTTCGCTTCATTTTCAGCTTTAAAAATAATAATAAATAAAAAATAAAAATAAAACACCGTCTTTGAAAAAATCTCAATCTTTCTTCCCAATATTAACTGTGAAATTTGATTAGTTTCTTCATTGATTGAGAAATGTCTCTATCATTAAAAATATAATTAGAAAATTGCATAATCAAAAGAAATTTCGCCCAAAGATGTCGGAAAAAGATCGACAATAAATTTAGTAATCGAATGCAATTGATTTTTTTAAGGTTTCATACGTTCTACTTGGAAACCTTTCCCAATATTTACTGGAATATAAAATAGTAAAAGTAGCCCATCGGCAATTTAAATAACAAAAATAAATAAATGAATTTGGTTTTTGAATAATTTTAGGAATAAGCACAGACATTTTTTGAACCCAGAAAGAGCTGTAAAAAATCTAAAAATTCAAAAAGTTGAAAATAAAAAAGTAGTAAAACGGAAAAGAAACTCCAGTGTGGTCCGTTTTGGCTTTAAAAATGCTGTGTTTTTTGGATGTTAACATCATCATCAGTCAGGTAGTGACTAAAATAATAGTACTTGGTTGGTTCTACTTTTTGGTTATTTTGTGTTCTAGAAAATACTCTGGAGTTATTCCACAAATGCATTTTTTTCAAAGCGGAATTAATTTTAGTAATAAGAAATAATATGAAATTTTTTGATAGAGCTGTAAAAAATCTAAATATGCCAAAAAGCCAAAAATATCTTAATTCCAGTAAAACGAACAAGAAATTCCAGTATGGTCCGTTTTGGTTTTAAAAATGCTGTGCTTTTGGTGCTCTTTAACATCATCAGTCAGTCAGATTGACTAATATAATAGTATGTAAATACATTGATTCATTGATATTAAAAATAAACATAGTTTGTAGTCTCAATGCTGGACCGAACTTATAATAAAACAAATAAAATTTACATTGTATTGCAATTCATAATACATAAATAAATATAAATCAATCGAGTTTTAATACTTAGATCTAAATTTGTTTACGTCTTTTTTATTTATTTTCATATGGATAGAAATACAAGCAAATATTGCCAACTGAAATCCAAAAAAAGTATTACATCTAGTTTTGGGTGGAAAATCACTATCCATACTATTCCATACAAAAATTGTATACATAAGAAATCTATAACAAATACTTTAATTTATTTTGACCTAATAAAAATATCCCAACAGTACGTTACTTGATATACAGATGATTTTCTTATAAAGGGTGATTTTTTAAGAGCTTGATAACTTTTTTTTAAAAAAAAACGCATAAAATTTGCAAAATCTCATCGGTTCTTTATTTGAAACGTTAGATTGGTCCATGACATTTACTTTTTGAAGATAATTTCATTTAAATGTTGACCGCGGCTGCGCCTCAAGTGGTCCATCCGCTTAGTCCAATTTTGGCATTTCCACGTTTTTGAGTAACAGAGGCCCAATTGCTGCGAACGGCGACGAATCGATAATTGATGGTCATCATTAACATTGGCCGATACAGCTGCGATATTTTCTTCAGTTCGTACTCTACGTAAGCGTCTTGGTGGTTTAATGTCCAACAATGTAAATTTGGTGCGAAATTTAGTCACAATAGCCCGAATAGCCGCTTCAGTGGGTCGATTAAACTGACCATAAAATGGAAGCGTGCGATGAACTTTCTTAACAGAGCACGCATTTTGATAATAAAATTCAATGATTTGCAAGCGTTGCTCGTTAGTAAGTCTATTCATGATGAAATGTCAAAGCATACTGAGCATCTTTCTCTTTAACACCATGTCTGAAATCCCACGTGATCTGTCAAATACTAATGCATGAAAATCCTAACCTCAAAAAAATCACTCTTTATATTGAATTTAATATACTTTATTTTAGTTCAGCTTATTATTTATTCAAAGATCTGAGATTTTACAAAAGCTACTTCAGCAATTGAGATATATATATATACAGTTTAAGGAGTAAAATTAGGTATGAAAACCCCTTTAAAATTAAATACAGAAATTAAATTTTAAATTGACCTACAAAAAGTAAACCTATAAGTTTTGGAGATACGAAAATTTTTAATTTAAAAAATATTTATTTAAATTTATTTAAAAATTGACTATTAATAGTAATCCAAATACAGTTTTAAAATATTTTTGCCCAAAATAAATTTTAATTCATTTTATAAAAGGCCTTAAGCAGACAAATAAAAAGTGATGTGTGTGTAAAAAAGTGAAATTTAAAGAATCAATAAATAAATCTTAAGCCGATTTTTTTAAATATTTTTGCAAATTCATTCGAAAAACAACAAATTTGTAAGTCTTTTTTATCGAAAACAAAAAATAAAAAATTGACCGTATCGCCAGTATCGACCCGTATATGTTGTGTTTGTCACAATGACATTCTTGACATCTGGTTCACACTCGAAAAGATTGAATTGGAAATAAGGCCGTGTTGAAGTTGTGAATTCCTTGAAGTACTGAATTACAAAATTGTAATTACAAAAATACAGTGTTGCCCACAAAGGCTTTAGTCCAATAATTTTTATAAAATAATTGTTTACCTTCTTCAATATTCTAAATAAATTAAAGCCCTCAAACTACAGTAATATTTATTTATTCAAATTTTTGAATGGAATATTTTTTTAATTTTGACTAAAACTTTCAACCATGACAACATTTTCTATACGGAACATAAAAAAATTTGCATACCAAAATTTTCAACAAAATGGAATAATGCGCAATTATTTTCCGTGCTTCATATTTTAGAAAATTGGACAATTAAACTATAACTTTTAGAGGATTTAGATTCATCAAATATTTGGACAAAAACATTTATATATTGTGTGTTTAAAAAATTGCTAAATATGTATATGAACTCGAAATTTTGGCAAAATTTACTATGTTTGGACATAGCAAATATTTGTATAAAAATAAGTTGCACAAAGAGTATGTTCTGGAGTTAGCCCACAATTGCCAAAATTTTGTACAAAACTGCCTTTTTATGCAAATATTTTCTTTCAAACGTTGTTTTGCACAAAAAATGTGTGAACCTTAAGAAGCATTTTTTCGAAAATGTCCAATAACTATTGGTTAGCTCGAATGATTATTTTGTGTTCTCTAAAATACTCTGGAGTTGTTCCACAATTTAAAAATTTTATACAAAACGGCCTTTTAAGAAAATATTTTGTGAGACTTATGAGTATTTTTTTTTTTTTGAAAATGACCAATAGCTATTAGTTATCTCTAATATTATTTTGAGTTTTCGAAAACTTGTTCCACAAATGCAATTTGTTGTCCAAAGTGGCCTCTTATGAGTTTTGAGAGGTATTTTTGTGAAAATGGTCAACTTTTGGTTATTTTATGTTCTAGAAAAATCGATCCCATTCACAAATTGGGAGTACTATCACTACCAATAATTGTCATCAACGCCATTTAAAAATCCCACACACCGATCATCACTACTGTCCATCCCTGCAGTGACACTAACGGTCGGTCTCTAAACCAAAGCATACAACATCAAGCCATCATCCAATCCAACCGACAACGGCAAGCAACAGACGACTCTAACTAACAAACGACACGACAGTACGAAAAAAGTTCAATGGCGAATGTAATAAAAAATGGAAGAAACAAAAGCAAAACTCACATTCGCACACACGCACACACACCCAACAAAACAAAACAAACCTTCGTCGTCTGCCTATACACAACACGAGGCTTGGCGATTATGAATATGACCAAAAGATGTGCGACAGTTTTTTTCCCCGTCTCATGTAACTAACGTTGAGCTGCACGCCTCTCGCCTCCCCCCTCAACCGAGCAGGTTGCCAAGATTTCTTTGGATGTTGTCGAACCCCACACAACACAATCGCAGCAACATCATTATCATCACGGTTATTGAGAGAGAGCAGAAACTACACACATTGAAAGCCAGCAGCCGAGCCGACAAGAAACAAAACCCAACTAATCAAACCTGAGACAAACACCTTCAAACACTTTTCTCCATATGTGTGTGATGCTATTGCCGTTGTGGCTGGCGACGACGGACGACAACATTCACTCAACCAAGGTTTGAATATATTTTTTGTCGGGTTTCCGCTTTTTCTTCCTCTTCTTCTTCTGGTAGTGCTACAGCAGCTTGTGTGTTATTATTATTGTGACCATAATCATTGTCGTTGTGTCGTCGTAGTCGACGTCGTTATATGGCGGTGTTGTTATTGCTTTTGGTTCAATACCTCATTCACAAACTCACACATGCCTGCCTGCCAGCCTGCCTGCATGCAACCGACAACGTCGCTCTTCTTTCCAATTCAAACACACGCACGCACACAACCACTCACTTACACCTATAGCCGTTTGGGTCGCCAATCGAATGGGGCGGAGCTTAAACCAACCGAAAAAAACACACAAAATTGTTTTCTTGTAGTTGTTTTTATTATTGTATGTATTGGCTTTCGTTTGACGGCACTCTATAGTGGCACTAACACTAACACTGCAAATGCTGTTGTTGTTGTTGGATTTTTTCAATATTATTGGTTTCTGTTCATCGCTTGCTGTTCGTTAGATGTGATGTGCGTTGTGTCGCGTATGGCAATTGTTGTGATTTTTGTTGCGTTGTTGTTGTGTTTGTTGTTATTGAAAATTGAGCACATTTTCGTAGTTTGTGTTGCCCCTACTCTAGCGCGCAAAGCTTTCGCACATGTCGTCGAAAGAGAGCACACTCGCAATTTGCCAAAGAGTATGAGAGAGAGTGGGTTTTGCAAAAAAAAAACAAACATCAAACACACACACAAATGTACGGTGAATGGGTTTGGTAGCCCAGCGGCGGAAATTGTGACTTGGAAGGCCTTATATCAGGCCTGTCTACAGCACCCGGAGGCCTTCCATAGACTTTCCATCTTCCTTTCCTTTTAACATTGCGTGAGATTGGGAGGTAAGGCCTTCCACGCTCGCTTCCTACAGGAAGGCCTTCTAGCAGGCCTTCCTAGATAAGGCATAATGCATGTCGGAAAAAAGCAGGCCTTCTAGAAGATCTCGAAGAGAAGATCTGATGAAGGTCTTTGAGGCACAGGCCTGCTATAAGGCCTTCATGAAGAAGACATGAAAAAGGCTGTGTTGTGACACAACACAGTTGAGAATGCTAAAAATGATAACAACAGCTTCTTTTAAAAATATTTATTTTTTATTCTGATTTTTCTTTAGAAATAAATTTAAATATTAGAAAGTAAAATAAAATAATTCAGTAATAATAAAATAAAATAATAAAAACTCCAGAAGTAGAAACTACAACCGAACGACAACAGAAACTGATAAAAACTGATAGCATTTTCTGAAATCTGTTTTTGTTTTCGCATGCTCTTTTGTTTTACTCCCCCTCCCGAAGCACGTAAAGAGGCAATGTAGGGTTGCCAGAACTGTGGATGTGACCCAGTCGATGTTGGAACAAACGTTTTTACTTACACCTATGTTACTTTAGTGCACTTTTGCTATAACTTCTCAGAATTATGTGAATTTGATATGTATGTGCTATATGCCGGATTGTAAACGGAAGATCAATAAATATGTTTCGGACTGAAATGCAACATGCGAAATCAATCGATTTCAGCGTGAAATGACAAGGTCGATTTACAAATATCAAATTTTGTATGGAATCTCACATTTGTAAATCGACCTTGAGTTAAAATCGATTGATTTCCCATTAAGTATGAAAAGGCTATTAGGGACTTTTTCAGATTTAGTAGGGCATAGTTGGGCATAGAAAAAGATTTGTGGCAATCCTGCTTCAACGTTCGAGTTTTTATAACGGGATACATTTTTGCAGCATACAGACGATATATCAAAACATGATACACCTTCTACACACATTCAAAACAGAAGCGAAGTGGAATGTCTACACCTTCCCCATAGCTTATATTTGCAAGGCCTATAACAGGCCTCCTTAAAAGAAGGGAAGAGGAATGTGAGAGAGAAACTGGGAAACCATTCTCCTTGCTTTCCATTTGCAAGGCCTTCAATAGACCTTCTAAAAATAAGCGAAGAGGAACGAGATAAAAATCCATACGCCTTCTTTTTAGATGGCCATATAACAGGCCTTATTAAAAGAAATGAAGAGGAATGCGAGAGAGAAAATGGAAACCCATTCCTCTTGCTTTCCATTTGCAAGGCCTTCAATAGACGTTCTAAAAGGAAGCGAAAAGGAACGAGACAAAAATCCATACGCCTTCTTTTAGAAGGGCATATAACAGGCCTTCTTAAAAGAAGCAAAAATGAGATAAAAACGAAAGCAATGGCAAGGCCTTTTAACACGCCTGATAGTTGCATGCCTACAATAATTTCCTGCAATGGTTTCTCGCAGGCCTTACATAAGGAAGCCCTCGCCAAATAAGGCCTTCCACATGCCTGAAATTTGGAAGGCCTCGTAAATTCCGCCGCTGGGAGGGGAATTAGTGATGATGTGTGAGACTTGCGATAGTTTTATTTGGCGAATGGTTAATAATCCAATAATCACAAGCCGAAAAATACTTTAAATGTGCTGTAAAAACAGGTCAACCAGGGTAAATTAGTGATGTCTACTCTGGGATCCCGAAATCACAGGATTTCAATAATTTATATCCGATTTGTGTCCAACAAAATAATATAATTTTTCTTCCTTTTCTTAAATTTAATTTTTTGTGTTATTTTTTGCGTTTGTTTATATATTTATTTAAATATTTGTAATAAATAAATAATTTTTCCTTTAAAAAGTGTTGTAAAAATAATGGCAAAAGTTATGTAAATCCCGTTAAACACCAAAAAATCCCTAAATGCCCCTTAAATCTGGGGATCCTGATTTAAATTCAGCAAAACTGCCTTGATTTACAGCATTCCTTTTTTTCATCCTAAAAGATTTAAGATTGCTAATTCCGATTTTTCCGATAAATTGAGGAATTAATCCAAAATCTTATCGAGTTTTCTTTTCTGACAAAAAGTGCAACAGTTTCATTGGCCTTTCGCACAAAATGAATATTTTCGATTATTTGAACATTTTAAAACCTCATTTGTGGTTTGTTCTTAAAAGCGAATAATTTTGACAGGGCAACATTTTTTGCCCTGAAACAAAAACTCCATTATTTTTTGCTCGAAGTCAAAAGGTTGTATCAGTAAATGTATATTAAAATTCTATTTCTCGCCTTCGAGACTGATTTTTTTAAATTACTCCAAACATTCCTGATCAAAAATGAATTTGACCTATTTTCTTTTATTAATCAATCAATTTAGTACAAAGTTTGAGTACATTCCCGCCACACCAGATAACAATTTAATCGTGATGTGCTTTTAAATCTTGTAAGTGTAAACTCTACCAACAAATTTGTAGTTATTCTGTATAGATATTATTTTCTCGAATTCTTGGGGGAAATATTAGTTTTCTGCTTCCTACGATATTTTTCATTCAACACTATTTTTATTTTTAAACTTTAAAGAATTCGAAGATAGAAAACGAGATTTGGAATCATGAATCCGAGTGAAACTGATCTGATCGACTGAAAATTCTCAAGAAGAAATGTTTATAAAAATATTCCATATTAAAAAAAATTCTAAAATTTAATTCGTTAAAACATGTCAATGTGTTTGTTTGTTTTTCTTCATTTAATAAATGTGATAATACCTTTACTTCAAATTACTTTTTTGAGTAGTGATATGTTCTACGAACGATAACACCACTGTATCAATAACTATAAGTTATACTATGGTTACCACCTCATAAATATTTCAGGATTACTTTTTGTAATTCTAAAATTTCATACTATAATAAAAATATAAATACAGTTGGATTAACTTTTTCTTTGCCGTTTGAAAATATTTAATGAAAACCACCTGGAGCATTTTGGACCAGTTTATGTAAGGCTTATTTGACATATAATTGTTATTATATGACGAAATAATAGAATCTATCTAAAATATTTTATATTGAAATATTTATAGCTCGGCCTAATATCCGGTGTCGGTCAAAAATAATCCCCAATAAGATTCCACGGATGTTGTAATATATACATACTATACCTTTTCCCATTACTTACAATCGTCTGCACTATTGCTTTCTCCGAATATATCAATATGAATATAGCACAAAGAAAAAAAGCTACTCCTGATGATAATAATTGACAAAGTGGATTAAACTCCAAAGCAAGCCAAGAAACATTAACATGCTTTGGAGCCCAAGAAAACTTAAATGAATTCTTTTAAATTGATATACAAAATTTTTAAATACAATTTCAGAATTTATAAAATTTACCAAAGAGAGTAATATGTAGAAAAGAAGAATAAAGAAAGTATTTAATTTCTTATATCTTGGTCCTGAAAATGTAAAAAAAGATCGTGAACTTGTACATCTTCCCAAATCTGTTTTCTTTTAGCAAATATAATATCCTTATCTCAAGTAATACCTGATACCACTACTTTCCTTTAAAGTAGCCTACAAGACTAAACTAAAGAAAATTAAACACATTGAAAATTAAATTAATTACATTGTCGACGAAATTAGGAATTTGTGTAATCGCATGGCAAAATGACTTTTTAAATTACATTGTTTTAATTTTTTCAGAAAATATCACAAAAAGTAGCTTTCTTAATAGGACGTTGGAAGTTGTATTAAAATGTAAAATTGCAATGGAACTAAGTGCTATTATAACTGGAGACTGAGACCTTTCAGTCTCCACCTTTTTACATAACTTATATCACGTAGAGAAGAGATTTGATATTTGAAGATTGTATATTTTGATGGGGATTAGGGATAATCATAATATAGCTGGAGCTAATCATAATATTATGATTATGTCTATATCGAGATTATCTACTACTATGATGTGATTAGGTGTAATCATGATTTTAACCATACGCTCTTCAAATGGTCTTGCAGTAATTATTACATAAGCATAGGTCTTCTCTGTGTGATTATAATTATAACATAGCAAACAAAAAACTTTAAATAGTAATATCTTAGAAACTACTTTTTAAAAACTGTTTTACAAAAACTCTTGTTTCTTGGCCTTTTGTATTATTCATTTAAATAATGTTGTCTCGCGTAAAAATGTAAAGTATTGCAAATCTCATCGACTAATAGTCATCACCATTTGAGTTGAGTTTTATATCGATTTCAGGTTTTTGTTAGACCTCTTAAAGCGCGCCGACTGATATAAATTATATGGATAATTACGCGTTTCTCTATAATTGAAATATTTAAAAACTAACCTACAGTATTTGTAAAATATTTTCGTCCTCAGACGAATGAAACGTCTAAATTAAAAACATCATAAAGTGTCACGAGTTATTTCTTCGAAATATATATTCTTTATTCGCTCTTCCAATGTATGTTTAAATAGATCCTATTGCTTAAGATTAAACTTTCATTTAGCCAATTAGTTCGTTATTTACATAAACTGGGTTAAAAAATCTAAAGTAAGGCGGTTATGCAGAGTAACCCAAATAGCAGATAACTTAGTCATTGGAACATAGATCCATATTTTGTTGAGGGCAGACGTTTGTTGTTCCTAATTTGACTCCGAAATTACTGTATTCTTTTACTATGTTCGGATATATAACAAAATCAATCATTTTCGCAGTTTTGTCTAGACATCTACTATAGTTTGTATGAAGAGAGATTGTAAGGGATTTCTTTCTTCGGAATCTCCAATTCGAGCAGTGTTTTATTTGTTGAGTTATACGATTGGTAAGGTTTTTCATTTAATCTTGATTTTTTTCTTAACTTTTTTTCTAATTTCTGGCCTAATTTGCGAATTTTGCATACATCAAAGTTTTTCGGTGTATGTTGTGTTCGGATAAGAAATCCTCATTGAATGGATTTCGTCCGTCAAAAAGTGACTTTTTAGGCTTTTTCTCGACTGAATATATATTCCAAAAGGGTATTAGGGATAGGGATTATGGGACGCTACACATTGTTTGGTAGGCCTTTAATGTTCATCGTCGAACAGTTTTTGTATCAAAAACATTTTGTTCTCAATTATCCATTTTAATAGAGCAATTTTGCAGTTTTCATTGAACATATATTTCAAAAATTCTAAACTGATTTATAAACACTCCTGATCATAGCCATATGGAAAACTATTTTTATTAAAGCTGGAAATCCAAGTTAAATTTTCACGCTGCAGCAATAAATATTTTCACGTTGTTGCCAAGAACAAAAATGTAACATAGGTATCTAAATTTCTATTTAAGATGTTTTTAATTATCCACTGTAAAGAAATAAAGACTTTTGATTTTTCATATAGCAGTTTTTCATTAAGCTTTGATATTCAAACGACGATAACATAAAATGAAAATCAAAAGTTAAATTTTCACTCAAAATTGTTATCACGTTGATGCTGAGAACAAAAAGGGTTTATAGGTGGATCAGGAATCTCTAAACTTCTCTATTAGATGTTCTTAATTATCCACCGTAGAGAAATAGCGATTTTTTATTATTATTAGGACTGTTTTTCTTCAAGCTGGGATATCCAAGAAATCGAAAATAAAATGTTAAATTAAATGCAAATCGTTAAGTTAAATTTTCACTCAACAGCAATAAATAGTTATTATTGCGAAGAACTAAAATGTTTCTAGATGGAACATGGATCTCTAAACTTCTCTTTTATATGTTTTCGATTACAGATTGTAAAAAAGTAGATTTTTTTATTTTTATTAGGACTGTTTTTCTCTAATCTTGTATATCCAAGTGACGATAACAAAAATCGAAAATCAAAAGTTAAATGTTCACTCAGCAGCAATAAATATTTTTTCAAAAGGTTCCTAAAGTTCTCTTTGAGAAGTTTTTAATTATCCGCCGTAGATATGTAGCGATTTTTTATTTTTATTAGGACTGTTTTTCTCTAATCTTGTATATCCAAGCGGCGATAACAAAAATTGAAAATCAAAAGTTACATTTTCACTCAGTAGCAATAAATATTTTTTCAACATTTTTTTTTCAAAAAAAAAATTGAGTCTCTAAACTTCTCTTTTAGATGTGTTTAATCAACCATCGTAGAGAAGTAGAGATTTTTGATTTTGAATAGAGCTGTTTTTCTTCAAGCTAAGATATCCAAGTGGCTATAACAAAAATCGAAAATCAAAAGTTATATGTTCAGTCAGCAGCAATAAATATTTCTGCACGTTGTTGCCAAGAAAAAAAGGTGGAACACGGGTCTCTAAACTTCTCTTTTAGATGTTTTTAATTATCCACCGTACAGAAATGGCGATTATTTATTGTTATTAGGACAGTTTTTCTTTAATCTTGTATATCCAAGTGCCAAAAAAAGTTAAAGTTTTTGTCCAAAAGGTTCCTAGGTTGAAATTGAGTCTCTAAATATCCAACGTAGAGAAGTATACATTTTCGATTTTTCAGCGAAAAAAAAAAATGAAAATAAAAATTTATTTTTCACATAAACGCAATAAATATTTTTCACATTGTTATCAAAGCAATATAAATGTCTATACTTTCAAAAAAAATATATATAATTTTTTCACTTGTCCTGGGTAACTATATATCCAGTGTAAGTGGAATTATACGTTAACGAGGCTAAGTTCAAAAATATCAATAAAATATTAAGGCTGTTTTTCTTTAAGACTGGATAACTAAGCTGCGATAAGAAAAACCTAAATAAAAAGGTAAAATTTCACTCAAATTAAAAACTTATTTTTTAAATTATCGCCAACAGCAATGTATAAAAACAATTTTTGAAAAAATTATTTTATATTAAAAATATTGGACTTAGCCTGGATAATTATCCAGTATAAGTCAAATTTATGGTTATCGAGGCTAAGTCCAAAAAAGTCAACAGAAAATAATGTTTTTGAAAATTTGTTTTGATACAAATATTTATATATAGTAGTTGGCGACAATGTGAAAAAATAATTTTTTATTTTGAGCCAAAAATAAATTTTTATTAACATTTTTGTTATCGCAGCTTGTTATCCCGGCTTAAAGAAAAACAGCCTTATTGTTTTTTGAATATTTGCCTTAATATTCTAGTTGGCGACAATATGAAGAAATATTTTTTATTTTTAGTAAAAAATAATTCCTTATTAATGATTTTTTTATTTTTTTGTTGCTTAATATCCATTTTCAGCTGAGCATAAATATCCACATTTCAAACACCTTAGAACGAACACGACTTGTATCAGTTCAATTCCAAAAAAACACCTTGCCACACCACACGCAAAAATAAGGTTCTTTTCATGCCGCAACGACAGCCCTCTGCCTTTGTAGACTAGACTCTCTGCTTAGCACTACAACCTCTTCCTCCACGGCCTTTTATCCATCTAATTTGTGCAACATTTTTTTCGAGTGTAATGCCAGACTTCCACCATCATATTGTTCACAGTCAATCAGCCAACATGTTCGAACTTCTAACTTCTCCTTATTTTGCACTCAATTTCCCCTGAGGTTTGAAGAAAAACTGAGTGTCTTTCACCAGCGACCACGAACATCACAACTTCTCCCTTCGAACATATCAGCCAACATTGTGTGTTGTAAACAAACACAGTTGAGACACGAGTAATGTTTTGAGCTATGTTCGGTGTTACGACCAATTGGTTTTTGTTTGTTTTGATATGGAAATTCGCGCGTGTGTGTGTGTGGGGCTCTGAGAGAGTGAGTAAGGGAGAAAGAGCAGAGCGTGCGTTTGAAGTGTGTGTGTGTGTGTAGGTTTGTGTGCGGAGAAGTGTCAATGAATTTGGTTGCAATTTGGTGAATTCTTCTTTGAGCTCTTGCTAAAGGTGGTTGAGTGTATGGATGGATGGTTGGCTGATGTTTGGTGGTTTATTTGTGCGAGCGTTTGTGTGTGTGTGTGTGCTTCTGTCTGTTTGATGTTGTTGATGGGAAAACAAACTGTGATCAAACACTTGTTCTTAAATGAGGGGGAAAATGTGTGAGTCTGGCGAGTCTGAGTGTTTTTTGTTGCTTTGTTGAGGGGGATTGTGAGCGGGGTTTGGTTTGGCTGCTTTGTTTTTTATTTTATTATTAATCATTTTTTATGCATTTTTTTGCTGTTGTTGCTGCTGCCGTTGTTGCCTGCCATATGATTCGTTTACATTGTAGTGTGTTCCCTTTACTTTGTTATCTGCTTTCGACTTTGTTGCTGTTTTCTGCCGATGTTTGTTTTGCTGGCTCTGCTGCTGCTGCTTCTAAAGTTCATTTCACTTTGGCTGTATTTTTCAATTTTCCTCTTCGTTTTCTTTAATGTTGTTGTGACTCTGCGAGCTCTCTTTTCGTGTTCGCGTTGTAGTATTTATCGTGGTCGTGTCGTCGTATTTTTTAGATATAATTCATGCCATCTCCAACTCCGGACATGAGGAGGGCTTCCATGCCCTGCCGCGCTCCCGAAATGGGGGGCTAATGCTGGCTGGCTGTGGATGCAGTTGGCAGGCTGGCTGGCATGCTGAGGAATTGTTTTGGGGGGAGTTGAAGGTAACAAATTCATGGTCGTTATTGTTGTTGTATGTATGAACGATGACAACCTACAACGTCACAACATCATTATTATTGTCGTCTTCTTCATCGCGGTCGTTGTCATGTGCATAATTTTCCCACTGTAAATCCCCAACAAGACAACCATATGTACGTCCATACGTCCCTCCGGCCGCCCATTTGTTTCTGGGGAAAATGGAAATGTCAAAGTTCCCAATACAATTAATCCCTCTTAATACGATCTGTTGTCTCTCTGTGCTCTCCTTCTCTTTGTGTGTGAAAAAAACCTGCAGCTATTTTTCCTTTTCTTTATTCTCCGATTTTTTTTCATTTTCTGCTGGCCAAGAACCAATCACACACGTTGTCGTTCTGGGCTCTCGAACATACATAGATTTTCAATCTATACTCGCACACATTCACGCCGGTCTGTTAGGCACACACACACCCATGTCCATACTTAGCTATCCTGGCATATCCCTGAGGTGGGGAATCGACCCTATAGCCCCCCTCCCCCACCATGCCCAACCATGCCATACCACCTATCAATCACAAGTGTTGTACACACTTACCCACCCAACATCGAGCACTCTAAGCTTTTTTGCCTCTTGTTGTGTGTCCGTGTTTTTTTCTGGTTTTGTTTGTCTCCCCGTATCCCTCCTCCCGTTGAGGCAGCAAATCATTCAGAGTCGTGTCGAGTCGTTCGTCATCTCCTTGTGTGCTGTGTGCTCTCTTATCGACTGTGCACCTTGGCATCAGTCAAGCCAAACAGCTCCTCAATTTCCTCTCCAACTGTTGCCATGTGTTGTTGCTGGTGTTGGGGTGGTGTTGGTGTTTTGGGGCCAGCATCCCACCAACATTCATATTTCATACATTCTATCACAGGCTTCAGTCAGTCAGCCAGCCAGTCACTCACTCATTCTTCATTCATCCCAGCCATGGCATCCATCGTGACGTCGTCCTCTGTATTTATTTCATTTCCAGCAGCAGTCGTTTGGTTCGTTCAGCCAGCCATCCAACCAGCCATCCATCCATCCATCCATCGATTGTCAATCATATTTTATGCCCCAGCATGTGTGCGAGCACAAACGAGAGGGAATGATTTTTATATAATTTTCGCATTTTTTCTGCTTTTCTTTTTTCTTACACGTTCGTGTTTTTTTATTTATTCGTTTTTTCTCCACATTTTCCCAGTTTTTTTCCTTGTACTTATAAAACATTGTTGTTGTTGGGGCTTGGGGCTTCCACCCCCTTTTCCCAACCCACAAATTTTCATTGGCATCGGCATCATCTCGTCCTCATCTTGGGTTCTTGGGTTTCAAGTGGTGCTGCTGCCTGACTGCTGTTGTTGTTGCTTATTGTTGGAGCTCTCTTGCTTCGAGGCTTCTTTGTTGTAACGTCAAGAAACGCAAGGAGGTGCAGGCGGAGGTTATCGGTGATTCGGTGTTGCCGGTTCCTTGCTTCTTGCTGCCGCCTGCCGTACTTGTTCACAATTTACATATAATTTTTAATTTGATGATACATTTGTGTTGTGTTTTTTCTTCTGTCGTTCGTGTTGCATTTAGTAATGACGAGGACAATAATTAAAATTGAATTTATTTTACAAATGCTTTAAAGAGAAAACCATATTTTTGGTAGAAAAAAAATGGACTGAGTTTTCCGAAACCAGACCTTTTTGTAAAACCAAACCAATATTTCGAATTTAATTTGCTTTAAGCAAATCAATTTATGAAAAAACTAAAATTTGTAATAATATTAATATTTGATGAATCAATTTAATCAAAATGATCAAAAAATATTGGGATTCAAAATTTTAGCTGTTGAAATACTAAAATTTTATTGTAGATTTGAGTTTAGAATTATTTTAATTTCGTCTAATGCAATAATCATGAACCTAACTAAGTTTAAGTATATTCTTTGTATATTAAAGTTCATATTAGGTATGTTTTCACATCAATTTTAAATATGCCGGGTACCGAAAAATCCCGTGATCCCGCAAAATAGTTGAATTAAGCAGACAAGCTAATTTTTTAAGTAAATATTAAAACCAAATAAAGGGTCAGATAATTAGTTTTATCCTTCCGCTGAACGAATATGGTTGTGTATACGCTGGAACAACGCTGGGAAATTGCGACATTATTTTGCCGATTTTGCACAAAAAATCAACTTTTCAGATGAAGCTCATTTTGATATTGGCGAGTGTGTAAACAAGCAAAATTGTCGCATTTGGGGCACAGAAAACCCGCACGCATACATTGAAAAGCCGATACACCCAAAACGTGACACTGCTTGGTGCGGATTTTGGTCCAGAGGCATAATCGGGCCATTTTTCTTCGAAAATGAGCAAGGAGTGGCCGCTACAGTCAATGGCGATCGTTATCGGGCCATGTTGAACGAATTTTTGTTCACAAAAATTGAAGAGGAGGATATTGGCAACATTTGGTTTCAACAGGACGGCGCTACGTGCCACACAGCCGAAGCTACACTCGATGTTTTGCGCCCTGTTTTTGAAGATCGCATTATCAGCCGCAGAGCTGATGTCGTTTGGCCACCTCGGAGCTGCGATTTGACACCGTTGGACTATTATTTGTGGGGTGCCCTCAAAGATAAGTGTTACGCCGACAAGCCAGAGACAATTGACGCTTTAAAGGACAATATTCGTGAAACCATTGGTGAAATACTGCTGCACACAATCGATAATGTGCTTAAAAATTGGACCGATCGTGTAGGCTACTGCATGGCCAGCCGAGGCAGCCATTTGAATGAAATTATTTTCCATTATTAACCGGAAGGATTGTACTTTCAAATAAAAAAAGAAATTTGAGAAAATATTCAGTAGTTTTTTTTATAGCATTTTCAAAAAAAAAAGTTATTTGGCGGACCCTATATAATAAGTAAGAGAAACGAATATATAAATTCACAAGCATTATTAAACATATATGGTCCTATGTTCCACATTTGAAAGACGGGAATTATATATATATTATTATATATTATTATATTATATTGAATTATATATATTAAATAAATGCGTTTATTTAATAATAAAAAATTTCAAAATATAAAAACTCTAACCCATCCATTGCAAAATGCACAACAAATTTAAAACAGCTGGGAACGTTCCATTTTATTTTTAGAGTAGCTTTGCCAGGCTGTGGTTGATAATTAATTTTGCTTTTCCATTTTTAAATGAATTTAACTTTAACAAATTAAGCGAAATGACCAATAATAAAAATAAATAAAATTTATTATTATTAAGAAATAAATTTATTTTATTAATAAATACAAAAATACTTAGTTTGTTGAAAAAACATTCTTTGGTGATTGATATTCGTATTAATTTTTTGTTGAATATTTAAAAGTCCGCTTTTTATCATTCAATTTATACAAAAAGATAAATTATTTGAGTATAAAGTTAACTAAAGACGCAATCGATATATTAAAAAACGACACATTTTTTATATATTCATTTAAATAACATATTCATTTTAATAGTCTACTAAAACGAACTTGAACCTAATATTGGTTTCACCATACTCTGGATGACAACTTCAGGAATAATATACATTTAATATTGAATAGTTCAATATTAAATGAGTTCTTCCCCTTCCAATGGAAAATCCTTATTGGAATTTTGAAAGTATTCAGTTAACTTGAAAAATTTGAATTGAAATCTGATATAAAAATGATAGAATATGATATTTTAAACAAATTCCCATTACTGAAAATTTCTAAATGGAGTATACACAAATCTCGATTATATCACATACAATTTAAAAACATTTCTACCTCGTTCTAATACAAACTACGTTTCCCAAAATCCACATTTTTTATTTATTCCTAAATACAGATTGTTTGTCTAATAAATCTAAAAATAAAAAATAAATTTTGTGGAGCATGTAACCATTTATGTATAAATTTCAAATATTAATGATTTGCTTTGCTTTTCAATTAAACATTTAATTTAATCAAGATTTTAATAACATTATAATTTGCTTTCCACCTTCAGATAAATCAATTTAATGGTTCCCAATGTTTCCACGGAGCAGTAAAACATAATTGTTATTAGACAGAGCGCACTTTTCTTATAAATGGTTCGCAATTTTCTAAACTTTTGGATTCCTTTGATGAAAATTAAAACTTAATTCCATTCAAAGAACACAAGAATATATTTTAGCAAATATGTATAGTGCCAGATTTAAAAAATATAATAATAAATAATTTGTGAAAGATAATTTAAGTTTATGTTATTTATTAAAAAAATAAAGAACTTTTAAAATTGAGTTTCGATTATTTGAAAATTTATTCAAGGTATTAAAAAATAATGTCGGATTAAAAATAAAATTAAATTATTTAACTAAAAATAATTTAAATATAACTTTGCTTTGAACTGAGATAATGTTCTGAGTCAAGACCTGTTTGCATGTATATTTTATAGAAGGCAGATATTTAGAATTTCACAATATTCTTTTATTTTGCGTCGATACACATACAGTGACGGTCAGGCAATTAGAAACGATGCTCTAAAATTTTAAATTTTCTCATAACATTCTATTAAAACGTCTCACTTTTGGATAAGTCCCGTTATATATTCTCTGTAGGCAAAAACGTTAAATTGTTTTGGAGAAAATTAAAAATTTAGAAAAAATGTTGAAAATATTCTACAATACAAGCAAATATAGGCGAAACTTTTATAAATAAAACTCGGAAATTGTGTGGAATATTTATTAATTAATATACAGAAGTTTTATTCGGAATTATGAGAATTTTTCGAGTGCACCTGTGCGTATTAAAATAATATTAATCATACGCATGTATGATAACATCGCTATTTACGAATAAGTTCTGTTAAAATGTCCAATTTTGTGTTTAAATAAAAACTAATCACTTTACACAATGTGTATTGAGGCATATTCTTAAAAATTCCTTTCATTCTCACAATTTTCAAAATTTTGTATTTCATTTATTTTATTTTTTATTCTTAAACATATTATTGATGTTCCAAAATAAAAGAAAAATGAGAAATTGAAGTAATTTCTCAATTTATATTTTTTAAATAAATTTAAACAAATTTTTATATTTTAAACCTATTTTACAGCAGCTTCAATGACATTTATTGAATGGTTGAGCTTTGATAGAATCTTTTTGAATGCTTGAGCATTTATTTTGTTTGCTTTTAATTTTTTTTTATGAATATAGATTTATATGTATCATAAATTTATTGTTATTATTTATTTTATTTCTTTTATTTTTTATTTTTCAAACATTTGTTTTCTAGGATATTTGATTATATCTACTTGAATTTAGTTTAACTTTATAAAAAATGTATAATTATAAAATTATTTTTTATATTCTGTATTTTTTGCAGGGTATTTGATTATATTTAATGTAATGAAATATTGAATAATTGTATAGACAATTTGTTTATTTTTTAAATACAGCCTATAATATTCAGTATTTATGAATATTTTTCTAAAATTGAACATTTCATTTACATACTACTCCGTCCCAGCATTTTGTGTGCTGAGCCACAGTTCTGTTCTGTTCAATTCAATTATACAAAGTTTTTAATTTATGCCAAAAGAAATTGAAAACATACGAATTCCACCCAAATCCAAAAACAGCACCCAAACCACCTGCTCGCCACGACGCTGCTTCCTCTTCCCAGCATGCTTAAACAACATTTCATTTTTACGACACCCTACAAAAAATAAAAAAATATATAAAAATCCCTACACGAGACCGAAACTCCAATTGAGACACCCTTGTGGATGGAGCAAGCGAACGAACGAGCAACAGCAGCAACAAGGATGAGGATGAGGACGAGGAGGAGGACGATGACAACAAAACACTCAATACGAGTAGACCCCCTAAAGAAATGAAATCGAAACAACAAAATTTGTTGTACAATCGAAATCAGCCCGGCCCTCGTTCACCACCCCACCACACAACACAATACCAAAAGAAGAAGAAAAAAACGATAAAAATAAGACAAAACTCAACAGCAACTGAATGACAAAAACAACAACGAACGAATGCCAAACCAACTCTCCTACATATGACGATTTTTCTATAAATTTTCATACATAACAACAAGAACAACAACACTAGCACAATGAGATATAAAACCCCAACAAGGGATACAACAACAACAATTGAACATGCTGAAGAAAGCAGTAACAACAATATAACGACAATCATTTAGCTATGGGATAAGCGACAACAACAACAACCGAGCACTTCAAGCAGCCATACACCCAAACATCGAACATGTATGTGTGCTGCTTGGCGTGTGTGTGTGTGTTCATCCATATCCAGAGCTTTGCTTTGCTTTGCAAGGCGAAGCAAAAAAACCGATCCAAATCCCCACACAAGAAATGGAAGAACAATGAATTGTTAACACAACAACAAAGCGGCGCTCCACCTCACTCTCCAAACCAGGCGGCAGACAACAACAAATCGGGAGACACACAGAAAAAAACGACCAGAAAAAAAAACAAACGAAGCACAGCCACTACAACAAGAGGGGAGCACAATACGTCGTGTCGTGCAGGAAAAAAACTTATCGAATTGAATAAATGCAAAAGACATAAAAAATCGAACTCTGAGAGCTTAACACCATTTATACGAACGAAGCAACACAAAGCTACCCATTTCGATGAGTGTGTGTGCACGCTTCAAGGCGTGCGAGAGAAAGAGAAAGCACGAATGGCAGTAAAATGGGGGGACACAGCACAGCACAGCATAGCATAGCACAGAACCCCACCAATGTAGAGAGTGAGAGAGCCTCATATCGCGTGTGCGAGAGAGCTAGTGCTTTCGGTGAGTTGAGGTGTCACGTATGGAGGGCAGGCAAGTTAATCATCATTGAAAAGGAATTGATTTTTGTGGTATTAATCAGAGAAAAAATTCAATAATTTTTCCAATCAAAATTCAAGGGGAGGAGTTGGCCGAAAAATTAACTTATTTAGGCTAAGGCTCTCATGTGCTCTCTTTTCGCACGCAGCTCGTCATTCAATCAATTGAGAGTCGTCGAACAAGTTATGATAAATGAAAACGAAAAAAAACCGAAACGTATTGGTTCGAAATAAAATTATCATGACATTTTTTTTTCAGCTGGAGACGTTTTGCTTGTCGCTGTTGAGCCATTACATGACCCAAGAGAAGAGCGAGCGAACGAGCGAGAGCTCTGGCCAAGGAGAATGAGTGATTTTCAGCAAGAAGAACACAATGAAAATAAACCAAGAAGAAGCAGAAAAACAACAAACAAAACAAATCAAACATTACGTTAAACATGAGTGAGCGCAGAGACCAAATCAACAACGGCAACATCAACATCATACTCGCACAACGCACAGCACAGCACAGCACACCGAACACCGCACCACCTCATACCCCTCCACGACAACAACCTTTTTATCACACACACTTTTATCACAACACAAACACTCAAACCCCATGTAACAGCCAACAACAGCCACGTCCAGCCAGCCAGCCAGCCAAACAAAACACTCACGTGTGCCGTTGTTTGTGGTGCCGACGACGGACACGGGGAGAGCTCAATGGAGAGAAAGAGAGCGTAAGAGCGCACCGCTACGTTGGCTGAGCACGTTTGTGTGTGTGTGTTGTTGTTGCTGTTGCTGTTACTCTATAATGTTGTTTTTGTTCAATGGGGTTGTGTAAGCTGCGTTAATGTTCGATTTGTTTAGTCATCAGTTGAATTCGTGACAGGCAACATCTCATTAGATTAACGTTGCGCTGTCTATCGTTTTTTTGTAGTAATAATCAAATCAGATCAGATCAACACACACAACATATATAATTTTTTTCAAAACTACTACCTACAAAATAATAAAAACAAAAACACAACAACAGCAACTACTTAAGATATCGTTAAAGCCAAGAATTAAAGGAAAAAGAATTAAGAGAGCGTAGCAAAAATCAATCAATCAATTAATTAAAATAAAACAAAACAAAATTAAGCAAACAACAAACCAATCGGATTAAAGAAATTTCGCCAACGGAGGAATTTTTGAAAGAATGAATGAAGAAGAGAAAAACCAAAATAAAACAACATAAACAAAACAAGTGTTTGAAGCAAATCTTGCCCCCAGAAAAAAAGGAAGCAAAGAAACAAGTGTCTGTGTAAAATTCTATACAAAGAAGTTACAGCAACAACAACAACCAACCACAAGACAAGTGTTTAAAAGCCAAAACCAAACAAAAGCCCAGAATTATTGAAAATTATTGGGATTTTTTTTCACAAAAAAAAAATAAAAACAAAAAATCCAAAAATATGCTAACAAACAAAATCAAAATTTAAACACAAAATAAAAACAAAAGCCCAAAAACCAAACATTTTCCTCACCGCCCCCGCCCCCACAAGAAAGAAAATGCTTTGCTGAGTATATAAAGTGAATAAGGTGAAAAGTGTTTCAAAATACAAAATCCCTCAAATATCAACTCAATGGCCAAAATTAAATTCAAATACAAATTTGTGTTAACTTTATCCAAATAATTTAATTTGTTTTCAAAAAAAAAAAAATACAACACAATTGAAACAAATTTCTACAAAAGTATTAAACCAAAAGCAAGAAAAATAAAATAATTTTGTTAACCATTGAGCAAAACAAAAACAAAAACAAACATAAACAAAACAAATCGAAAAAAGGAAAACTTTAAAATTTTTGTGAGACAAACTGGAATCTACAACTAACAAAACGGCCCTAACGTCGACCTTAAGCCACCGCCCTACCAGTGGTGCACTAACCACGGCTGCTGGCCCCAACAACCATCACCAAAACACCAACAACTTCACCACCATCACCTCACCCCCTTCATTGGCAGCATCACCATCATCATCATTGGACGCCAACCACACAGTCGCCACCTGCACCTCATCTTCATCATCATCGGCTAAATTTGCAACATCGGCCTCATCATCTTCATCAGCATCGACATTGTTACCCTTGACCAGCTGTACGAAAACTTCATCTGCATCGCCAACGTCGCCCGTTATTGATTCAGTTGAGGCCTCTTCTAATCAAAGCAACCGAATGCAGCCAACATTGCCACAAACAGCCGGTACAGCCGATATGGATTTGACGGCTGTGCAATCAATGGATTGGTTTTTCAAAAAGGAACAAATTTATTTATTGGCACAATTTTGGCAACAGGTAAGTTCAATTATTTATTTTATAAATTAAACAAAAATAACGAGTGACAAAATAGACGGAAAAATTAAACATTCAAAAATCAGAAAACAGCACAAGTGACTTTAGGAGAATTAAAATCGGATTAAACTCGGGATTAAATGTTAAACCCAAACAGGAAAATAATATCAAGTGAATTTAGGAAATTAGCTCAACTTAAACTCTAGCTTTACTTAAACTCTAGTAAAATTGCTGATTGGCAAACTCAAAACTAGAAAAAATCTATGTGAAGTGAAGTATCTTTCGATTATATCTGGAGATCAACAAAGCTTTAACTTTACTTCAAGTCATGATTAAATGTTAAACCGAAAAAAATGGAAATAAAAATAAAATAAACGAAGATATGATATACAAGTGTAAACTCTCCAAAATATTAATATAAGTTTAAGTAAACAAAGCCTAAGAGTTTTGCTAAAAATATAATTGCAAAGTTCTTAAGCTTGATTTAGTTGAAGTTATGTCAATGTTTAGGATCGTTTACACTTGAAGATCTATAGTTGATTATGGTTCGGTAATATATAAAATATATGCATTTATTTCAATTGAAATGTGTACGCATTTTCGAGTTTTTGCCGTAATCTGCTTCTAAATAGGGCGTTTAATCTTTAAGTGTAAACTTACCTTTTGAGTTTTCGCCATAATCTACTTGCAAATATGCGGTGGAATCTTTAAGTGTAAACTCAACTTTTGACAGATTGCCCGGCGTTTATGTAGGTGGATTAAATATTAATTAAAACAAGGTCGAGTTTAGACAGCAGCAGAGTTTGAACTCGAACACAGTGTTTAAAAGTTTTTATTTTACAAAAAATAAATAATTTTGTTGGCCTAATTATTAAATATAAATCTCTTCTCTTGCAATTGGAGTCAATGAACTTTGTGTTGGAAAAAAATTACAAAGTTTTCATTTATTTAGTACATTTTGTTACAGAAATTTAGATATTTTTGTTAGTCAAATCTTGATATCTTCCGCTTTACTTTAAATGTATTATTCTAGAATTGAGTTAGTCAAATCTTGATATCTTCCGCTTTACTTTAAATGGAAATATCTTCCGCTTTACTTTAAATGTAAATGTATCATCCTAGAATTGGGTACAATCAATTGCATTTTGAGAACTCTTTCAAATTCATAGAGTTTTGAATAAAATGTTACAAAATTACAAAGTTTTCTGTTTTTGTTAGAGAAACTAGATCTCTTTGTTAGCTAATCTTTAATATCTTTCATTTAATTGTAATGTCTTGGAATTGAGTTCAATCAACTATGTTGTGAGAACTCTTTCAATCATAGTGTTTTGTGTCTTTGGAAAAAAATCAATAAATTACAAAGTTTTTTGTCATTTACAAAGTTTTGTTACAAAAACTAGACATTTTGTTAGCTAAACTTAAAAAATCTTTCGCTTAATTTATCTTTCGCTTAATACATGTAAATGTTAGCTCTTGGAATTGGGTTCATTGAAGTGTTCTTTATGAACTATTTTCATATCGTTAAAAAAAACTATAAAAATTACAAAGTTTTTAGAAAACTTTGTAAATATACATATTTCTAAATCAGGTCGCATATCTGAATTGGTTTTTACAGCATATTTTGCCTTTGTAAAAAGGCTATTCTATGCTGTTCAACCAGTTTTTTATTAATTTCCTCTCTTCTTCAACTTCAGTTCAATGAACTTTTTTGTTGGTTAATTCAAAATTCTTATATTTTTACTTTATTTTCGCGCAGCATTGTGTGTATTATAAATATATGCAACAAAGCAATTTTATGCCTTAATATATATAGACGATTTTATAGAAATATCAGCGCTCATGCATGCATGAATATTTTCTATATATTCTATGTATATTGTTTCTTAATTGTCCGTGTTGCCTATAATTATTATTTATTTATTTATAAATATTAGGCAAACTGGGCAATGATTCAAGAAAAAAATCAAGAATTTGTTGAACTGAAAAATGCTGCTATTTTCAATTGTAAGAATGCTAGAAATTCGACTTTTAAGAGTGAAGCGTTCAAACATATCACACTTAGTGCGCTTTGTCCAAAAAATTTGCTAAATTACCTAAGTTTTTTCATAAATTCCACTGAATCATTTATTCAATATTGTCGCTATATTTTGTATTTTTATTTTGTTTAAATTCAATTTTAAATTTGTAATGAAGGCAAGAAATTTTGCAAAATCCAGTGAAATGGACAAAAGCATAACATTTTGTCCGCTTCGCTTCAAAAAGTTGCGAATTACCTAAGTTTTTCATAAATTCCACTAACCGAGTTTCTTCCATCTTTTTGCTATCTTTAGTATTTTTATTTTATTTAAATTCGATTTTAAATTTGTAATAACATTCAGCAAAATTCAGCTTCGCTCCAAAAATGTTACAAATTACCCAAGTTTTTCATAAATTCCACTGACCGAGTTTCTTCCATCTTTTTCGATTTTAAATTTGTAAAGAATGCAAAATCCAGCGATATGGACAAACACATAACATTTAGTCCGCTTCGCTTCAAAAATGTTGCAAATTACCTAAGTTTTTCATAAATATTTGAATATTGCGCGATTTTCTGCTTTTGCTAGCTTTTGTATTTTTATTTTATTTCAATTCGATTTTAAATTTTCTATTTTTTCTATCTTAAATCTCAATTTTTGTACGACGGCGTTTAATTGTTCTGCTTTCAATGATTGTCATTTTCGAACTTTACCCAAAAAATAAAAATTACCTAAGTTTTTCATAAATTCCACTGTATCCAGTTGATCGGGTTTCTTCAATCTTTTTGTTGACTTTTGTATTTTTATTTTATTTAAATTAGATTTTCTATGTTTTCTATCTCAATATTTATCATTTTTGATTTTATTTTTCAAAATTTCGATAATTTTGACTTCTACCAATTAGCGTGGATTTTTCCATTCAAACTCATTTAAAAATTTGCAACATTTGAAGACAACTTTTCCCAGTAATTCCCCTCCAACAAGAAAGAAACAGTTTTCGTTTTTCTCCCCTTTTTGGAAAACTATCAAGTGTTGTGCGTGAAATTGGACAAAAGCCAAAATGTCTGGCAGGCCAGGCCACATCTTCCGAAAAACAAACTCCACGGCAAAGGCAAAACCGTGGCAAAGCAAGAAAAGCAAAAATGAAGTACAGAGAAAAATCTAGTCTAGACTCGGCATATCATGATAAATGATAGAAATCCAGAAGGATTCCAGCCAAGCATTCACCGGCAATGATGTCAGTTTTTGATTGACTTTTATTGGCATTCTTACAAATTATTAATCACATGATTCCAATAAAAAATATCTACGAATTATTAACAAATCAATTTCGTAAAAAAATCGTTAACAATTATAGCACAGATAATGATCGGTAATGTGAACAGAAAAAAACGAAATATTTATTTGTTTGTCTAGCGAAGGCGATTTAAAAAACAAACTTCAATCAAAGTAATTTTCAATAATTTTATTGATCGCACACACACACCCAACTCAGCTCACTCAGCTTAAAACACGCAAATATAATTAATAACTTTTGTTTTTTCTCATTCTGTGTGTGTTTTGGACTCGAACAACATTTGCGATTTTCTTAATTCGATTTATAATCAAATGTTATTCAATCATGTCATTGCTGCCGGCAGCAAATCATTAGAACATTAGACAACAAACATACCAAATGGACAGAGGGACAGTGGAACAGACGGACGGACGGACGGTTGGATGGCTGGCCAAAGTCATTTGGATCACTTGGGTTGTGATCATTAACATTGTGTTAATTTTTTTGTGAAATTTATATTTTTGTTTTGAATTCCTGGAAGCTTTGACTGAAATTCCCTGGAAATGCACTGCATTTGGGTTATGTATCGAAAAACATTTGCAGCGCAATATTGATTTGCTGGCTGGCTGTAGTTTAAGATGGTATCTATTTTGCCAAGACAAGCAACATTTCAGCAGAATATTTATGGCGGACGGCGGCTGGCCACAAACAACACCAGTCGCTCAACTCATAAAAAACGAAAACTCCTTGCCAAGATTTCAATACAAAACGAATATATTTATGTTGAGATTGAATTTCAAGCACTCGTTAAGAATTTGTTTTTATTGTGTAGTGAAGAAGAAGAAAATATCTAGAAAATCTAGGCAGGCAACCCTAATAACACTTTGCCGACGGCAAATTAATTTGGAAAATTTATTTCAAAATCTTGAACAAAAATTCATAATATTTTAAGGTTTTGTAAATAAATATAAATTGTACAAAATATTGAAAAACAATTTATTTTTTCAAATAAATTAAATATTTATTTTATTTTATATAAAAGTTTTTCGCAACTTTTCTAATTTCTTGGTTAGTAATATGATACATTGGCCTTTACTTAATAAAAATGGAAATTTTATTTGAAAATCTTTAAAAAATTTAAATAAATTCGAATTCTTTAAAATATCAAATCCCAAGTTTTCGAATAAATTTATATATTTTTATTTTTTAATGTAAAGGTTTTTCACAATTTTCGTTTGTTTTGACATTACCCCGTGGGGAGTTGGTCTTTACGGTCATGCTTCAAAGCCTTTTTTTCAACCTCCCTCTTTAGTCACCAAAATGCCTAGCTCCCTCCCTCCTTGACTTTCTTAATGCTTAACCGCGTCGCTTTAATATCTAGTCACTCTAGACGCTTTTTATGTTACTGTTCGGTGTGTGTCTGTGGCTTTGGCGTTTGTCATTTTTTTCTTCATTCGCTGGATTTTTCTTTGCCATAATGGCGTAAACAACATTGACTTTGCACGCTCGAAAGACCGACTTAAATAAGATTTTACACATGAATGAGTGGAGTCAACAGCAAAATATAGAAAACAACAACAAAAAAATAAAAACAATTTTAAACAAGTCCCCTCAAAGTTTTAAAGAAAACAAAAAAAAAGAAATATAAAATTTCAAAAACAATTTTCAAAAAAAAAAAAATAAATAAAAAAAATTAAAAATAAAATGTCCAAAGGCTTAGAGAATACAAAAAAAAATATAAAACGCCAAATACATAAAAAAATAAAAATTAAAAAAATAGCATTTCTACGAAAAAATCCAAAATCAAATCTGAAACAATTCCCCCAACCAAAGGCTTAGAGAAAACAAAAATAAAAAATATAAAACATATTTATAAAATAAAATTTCTGCTAAAAATTCCAAAATCAAATCCTAAAAGGCTTAGAAAAGCATCGAACATATTTAAGAGGCATAGAAAATGAATTAATGTAAATAAATAAAATCCACTTATGACTTATCAACGGCAGAAAAGTCTTAGAAACACATTTAAACAAATAAAATTTTTGCAAAAACAAAAAAAAAACAAAATCATTCATAAAAGGTTTAGATAAATTATTTAAATTTAAGTAAATTAAAAAATAAAATCCACTTGTGACTTTAAACGGCAGAAAAGGCTTAGAAACACATTAAAAAAATTAAATTTCTGCTAAAAATTCCAAAATCAAATCCTAAAAGGCTTAGAAAAGCATCGAACATATTCAAGAAAAAATTAAAATTAAGCAAATTAAAAAATAAAATAACAGAAAATCCCAAATCATATCTTAAAAGTCTTAGAAAAAAAATCAAAAATATTGGAAATATCATCGAAAATATTTAACAGGCTTAGAAAATAAATAAAAATTGAGCAAATTAGAAAATTCATATCCACTATGACTTAAATATTCAATTCATATTTCAATAGTGAGCGATTAATTTGTTGTTTAACTAAATAAACTTTTAATAATGTTATTAACAGCAACTTAACTGAATTTATTTAGGGTTTTAAACATAAATATACAATTTTTAAGAGGCATAGAAATAAATTAAAATTTATCAAATTAAAAAAATCCAGATTTTCAATATTGAGCGATTAATTTGTTGTTTAACTTAACAAACTTTTAATAATGTTGTTAACAGCAGCTTGTTTGAATATATTTAGCACTTTAAAGATATTTTAAACATTATTCTGTTATATATTTAATATTCTTCTGCTAATTATATTAATTATCTCTGTTATTTTGTGGAATTGATACCAAAAATTATGAAGATTTTGCGATTAATTTGTTGTTTAACTAAACAAACTTTTAACAATGTTATTAACAGCAAACTTTTCTGAATATATTTAGCTCTTTAAAGGTATTTTTAACATTATTATGTTATATATTTAACATTCTTCTGATAATTCCTTTAAAAATCTCTGTTTTTGGCGGAATTGCTATACAAATGATGAAGACTCTCCGATTATTTTTTTGTTTAATTTAACAATCCGGGAATAATGTTATTAATAGCAACTTTTTCAAACTGTGTTTTAAATTAGGAATATTTTTTTCTTCTTCTTTTATATATTTAACATTCTTCTGCTAATTTTAATAACAGAGCTGCTTATATTTTGTGGAATTGCTAGGAAAAATTTTGAAGACACCAATTAATTTTTTGTTTAACTTATCAATTCTTTAATAAGGTTTTCCTATTTTTTAACTGGAATATTATTAGGAATATTCTGTATTCTTCTTCTGTTATATATTTAACACGCTTCTGCTAATTCAATTTATCGTCTCTGTTATTTGGTGGAATTGCTATAAAAAATTATTAATATGTTGATAACAGCAACTTTTTTCAAACTGTGTATGACATTAGAAATATTTTTTATTCTTCTTCTGTTATATATTTAACATTTGTCTGCTAATTCCATTAATAATTTCTGTTATTTTGTGGAATTGCTATACAAAATGATGAAGACTCTCCACTTAATTTTTGTTTAGCTTAACAGTCCTGTAATAATATTGATAACATCAACTTTTACAAACTGTAAATTATTTTATATATTTTTTATTTTTCTGTTAAGTTTTTAGCATTATTAAAACAATCCTCTCTGTGTCTTAAACTATTTTTAATTTAAGGGAAACTGGATTTCCCTTGTAATTTTCTATTTTTTATTTTGTATCTTGTATTTTTATTTATTTTTTCTGCTTATTTTTGTCTTTGGAATTTTTTTTTAATTTTTTTAAATCGGGTTTTCTCAATATTTTTAATAATTTTTAATTATTATTTTTTTTTTAATATTTTTTTTTCAATAATTTTTCCTTTGGTTTTATTTCTCTTAAATTGTTTATCGTTTGTGTGGATTTAGCCGAAATTAATAGTTTTCGTATATTTTTCACATTGTCATTGACTAAAAATTCTGCGCATTTTAATTGGTTTCCATTTGCAGTCGGTTTCCATATCAGTTTACCAAAACACACATAAGAAATTATGACGCTAATTTTTATTGTTGTTGTCTTTGCTGCTTCCACTACTTCCAACAAAAATTGTTAATTAAGCTTTTTTTCGCGATTGAAAATTTTAGTTCCGTATTTTGTTGCTTGGCTGGGCTGGGTTGGTCTGGGTTGGGTTGCTGGTGTTGGTGGTGGTGTTCTTGTCGCTGTTGCAAAAGTTGTTTTGGTTTCACATTTTCTGCATAAACTTGACCCAAATATGACGGCAGCAACAACAGTTTTCGGTTACTGTGTTTTTTATATATTTCTTTTTTTTTTGTTTAAAAAAATATTGATTGTTGACTAGGCAAAAATTGAAATTGTTGTGGGGGTTTTTCGTGGAATCTTTTCTGTTTTATTTTTTTCTCGATTAATGAAATGAGTGCATAAACTTGCTCTAATTACTTGACCAAGTTTTCGAATATGGAGATTAACTGGAATTATCAGAACACTAGCCATATGAATTATTTATTATTTAATGATAATTCTTTTTTAATTAACCTGACGGCCTGAGGGGGGTTTAAAAGAAATTCCTGACAAAAATCAAAGTATTGATCGTTGGCTTCAAAATAAAAAATAAAAACTCACAAGAAAACTCATTAAAGACGTCATCATCATCATCAGCCAGCGACAACGACAACATAGACATTTTCTTCAGCTGCAAAAGGCCTTTGCCTTTCCGCAGAACAGAGCAACAGAGCAGAGAAGAAAAAAAACAAGACTCTAAATATATTTGCAACATGCACGCACTTAACATTATAAACATGGCCAACAGAGCCCAGCAGAGCGTCCAGCACTTTGAGGCATTCATGTCTGAGACATGAAAGCCGACCTGGTCGGCCTGGCCTGTTCTGTTCTGGTCGTTCTCAAAGGGGTGTGGACGAAATGATATTTTATTCAATATCCTACACACGCAGCAGCGATTTGTCCTTTTCACAGGCCAACACAGCCACGTACAAAAAAAATCAAACCGAAACCGTAAAGAAATCCGAAATCCTCACAATCACACACAAATACGATTGATGAGCATCAACCAAGCATACGTCCGTCCAACCATCCAACCGTCCGTCTGTCCGTCCACTTGAGTGTGTAAGCAATTCCTGGCAGGTCGCTCAGCCGTCTTCCTTGCCACGGTTTCCTTTTTTCCCTCTGGTTTTTTTGATGTATTTGCGTCTTAAATGTGAAAACCTAAAATTAAAAACTCATAAGATATCGACTGATATATTGAGCAGCCGCTTCCCCGGCCAATGTTAATGTTAATGTACATCATACATTAATAAAAAATAAAGAAAAACGTAGATCCTCGTTCACATCTTTTCCTGTACGTTGTGTGTTTTTACCTTTGAAGAATATCAACTTTTGAAAAATTGATGAACGTTTTTTTTTCTTACAATTCGTGCTGAGTTCGACTTCTTCAACTTCTTAAAGCCGCGCTTGAGAGCGACAGAGACACACAGGAAAAAATCAAAAGGCAATTAGCCGGTTATTAAGTTGTATAAGTATTTAATATCACCGGGCCCCGGTATTCTAGCCAAACAACATTTGAAATCCTATACAAGCCTATCATCTATCGTATGGCAGTCAGTCCGGCACTCAGTCAGCCAGCAATTGTTTGGTAATTTTAATTGTTATGCAATTAATACTACTTTATGTTACACTCTGCCTCTCTTTCTTTGTAAACTATTAGCTAACTAATACGCTTTTCCATTTCATTTCATTGGCCATTTTTGTTAAATGAAGCCCTGCTCAGCCTCAGCTGAAAGCTTAAAAGAATTCAATACATTTTTTTTTGGTTCATAAAAGGAAATCTTTACAAATCTTTAACAAATTATTGTTAATTTCCTGTTCCACACACAAAAAACGCACACAAAGAAAAGGTCAATACCGTTGTTGGCTTAATAGTTTTAAATCAACATTACTGTTGGGGCACATGGTTAATAACTTAATAAAAGCACCACAAAAAAGTTCTTTCAGAAAATATTCCGGTGCAGAGAAAATCATTTAACAGAATATCCATTACTTTGAATTACATTACATTACTGGCTTTAACAGTGAAGAGTAATTAAATTATGATTAACACGAGAAAAAGTGAGAGAGAAAAATCAAGAAAATGTTTAAAAATAACAAAAGATTCGAAAAATCAAAAATTTTAATTTAAAGAAATATCAAAATCTAAAATTTGATTCCAGCATTAACTATTTTCATTTATTTCTATTAATCACAAATAGCTTTATGTTAATCATATGTCTGACTAAAATATAAATATTTAATAATAAGAATCAAAATTTTTATTCAGAACTCTGAGAATCTAAAAAATGAATATTTTGTACGTGTGTATTTGTGATATTCGGCCTATATTTCAATTTATTTTTTAAATATTAAAAATGCGTCCTCGAGCTTGAATTTTACATAATAAATGGATTTTTTAAAATTAAAATTTAATTCCAGAATTTTAAAAATCTTAAAAGACTAAAATGTTATTTAAAATCTAAAATCAATTCCAAATATTAACATTTGTAAGAAAACTTAACTCGAAAATGCATTATTATGACAATAACATCGTAATAACAGTTTTATGTTAGTCCAATGTTACGTTTATATTTGAAAAAAAAATTCAATATTTCAATTTTAAAAATAAATTAAATTAAAAAAACGCAAAAAAGTAGCTTCAAATCAAAATTCAATTCTAAACAAAATTCAATTTGTGGAAAACCTCATTTCGAATATAAAAATATGTTTATAGCATCGTATTAACAGACTTATGTTTAACAACTGTTATGCTAACATGTGAAAAATTCCAAAATTTCAATTTTAAAAATAAATTAAATTAAACAAACGCAAAAAAGTAGCTTCAAATCAAAATTCAATTCCAAACAAAATTGAATTTGTGGAAAACCTCATTTCGAATATAAAAATATGTTTATAGCATCGTATTAACAGATTTATGTTTAACAACTGTTATGCTAACATGTGAAAAATTCCAAAATTTCAATTTTAAAAATAAATTAAATTAAACAAACGCAAAAAAGTAGCTTCAAATCAAAATTCAATTCCAAACAAAATTGAATTTGTGGAAAACCTCATTTCGAATATAAAAATATGTTTATAGCATCGTAATAACAGATTTATGTTTAACAACTGTTATGCTAACATATGAAAAATTCCAAAATTTCAATTTTAAAAGTAAATTAATTAAAAAAAAACACGAAAAATACACAAATTCAAATTCAATTATATTTGTGGACAGCCTTAAGTCGAAAACACAAAATTATGCTTATAACATTGCAATAACAGTTTTATGTTAGTCTAATGTTATGTTAACATGTGAAGAAAATTATGAAATTTTCTTTAAAGCTAAATTTAATTTAAAAAAATAATATAAACATTAATAAAATTCCAATTTTATGTTAGTAATAACAGTTTTCTGTTACTCACATCTAATGTTATGTTAACATTTGGGAAAAATTCAAAAATATATTTAAAATGGAAATAATATTTGCAAAATTAACATAAAATAAAATTTAAATAACAGTTTTATGTTACTCATAACATTTACTGTTATTTTAACAATTGAAAAAAAAAAACAAAAATGCGTTTAAATAAAATAAAAATAAAATAACAATTTTATGTTTCTCATCACATTTAATATGATGTTAATATTTGGAAAAAAACAAAACAAAAATATATTTAAATTGCAAATTCGTAAATTTAAACAGAAGTTATTTTTTTATTTCTCTCATATTAATTCTCTTTTGTATTTGTTCAGCTTGAGGCCATAGAAAAACTGGTGTTGTTTGTTTTATTTTATTTTATTTTTCCCAATATTTCGGTTGCCTTCGTCAACCATCATCAGGGGTAAAAACACTAAACAAAAACATATTTAAATTATAACAAATGTAAACTATAAAAATCACGAAACAATTTTACAAATAATTACATTAAAAATAATTAGTGTCGTCCTGTTCGTCTGCACAAGTTATTGTCAACTAAAAGTCATGTTTTGTTTTCGTCTGTATTTTTGTACAATATGACGATAAGCTTTCGCACAGTTTTCCGTGTCCGTTTTGTAATTTATTCTCTTATCCGTGGGAACGTCAATAATATGTAATACTTCGAGAGTAAATCTTCGTTTATAGTTTCTCTCTTCTGCAAGTATTTTTACGTCTTTAAAATTCGGCGTGTGCCCTGTCAGGGTACAGTGGGCCGCAAGAGCAGTTTTTTGCTCTATTGGCCTGTCAGTAGCTTTTTGGTCAGATTTATGTGAGGAAAGTCTAGTTTTAAGTTTGGTCTTGGTAGTGCCAACATATACCTTTTGGCATATGTTGGACTTGTCTCCATTACATGATATCTTATAACCGGCAATTGGGAAAATATTGGGAAAAATAAAATAAAATAAAACAAACAACACCAGTTTTTCTATGGCCTCAAGCTGAACAAATACAAAAGAGAATTAATAAAACAAAAGGTCAACAATACACAACATCAATTTCTCTCATATTTAATGTTATGTTAACATTTGAGAAAAAAATCAAAAATGTATTTAAATTGCAAATAATATTTAATATTTTTAAATTTTATATCAACATCTTGAGAATTTTTTCTATTTAATTTTGATTGAAATTTTATCAATTAAAAATTGTTCTTAACATCTCTGTTATAATGATTTTTCTCTTCACATTTCTCTGTACAGCTATGCTCTCTGCTAGACTAAACCTTATCTCATCTCCTGTTAGAAAACTGTTACTAGCAGTAACAGTGGTTGAGAGAATGTTATTATTACAGTTTGTGTGGTTTCCATAATAAATGTGAAATTTTCTTGAAGAATGTTTTCTTGTTCATTTTTATTTCTTTCAATATTAGTGTTATTGTTTTTTCTCTTTTAATTTTTTTGTGATTTTTTTTCGATCTTATCTTGTTGCTTTTTTCTCGTGCGATTTAAATATTTATTTTTGTATTTGATTATTTAATTTTCTTCGTAATTTTTGCTCCATTTTTTCTGTGCGCCCGTGATGATTCACTTTACACAAATTGTATGTGTTCCATGATTATTGTTTTTGTATTACTAAATGTTTGCTTTTGTAGTTGTATACGTAGACTTTATTTAACAGTTTTCTTGTTAACATGCCAAAAACATTTCGAACACAATTAATATTCCAAAACAGTGTAAAATAAACCAGAAAATTCGTTCAGTCGTTCGTTCGCTGTAGTAGCAGTAGCGGCTAAATAGTAGCTGCACAGCTCCAGCCATATGATCGGCCGGCCGCCTGTCCGTCCGTCCGTTTGTCTTTCTATTTAAGCAGGCATTTGTATTTGTATTTGTCTGTCCGTCCCTGCAGTTTGTAGCGTTCCAGTAGATAACAACATTTAGCCGGTCTTCTGGCTGTCTGAGTGTGTGCGCTTGCCTTAATAAACTTTAACAAACCATTAACATTAACAAACTAACATTCGGAGAGCAATAATTTGTTGCTTTATTTCGCCGTACAAATTTGCCTGTAATTTATGGAAATTTTAAGCGATTTTTAAAATCAATAGCACAATTTATTATTGCAAAGACGCTGAGCTAAATACAGAAAAACGCACACATCAGACTTGGCACAGGTTGGCCTGTGGCCGGCAGCCGGAAAAAAACGCTCTACTAATCAAACGCCCTCATAGCTGTTGAGTTGAGGAGGAAACTGAACGCAGAGCGTAAAAAGCCATAATACTAGCTACTGTTATGTTTTGTTAATTATATTAAATTAATTTGTCAGCACGGAAATTAAAAAACACACATCACCGAGCTGGCTGCCTGCGTCTCCATCATCACCAAGAAACGAGAACGACGACGACGACAACATTATTTTTGTATTTTTTTTTTTCGGAATACATTTTCGATACACAATATGCAATAATAATAATAATAATCGAATCGAATGGAATGGCATGGCAGGGAATGAGAAACAAAAACACAAATAAAACAAAAAATGAATATTTTTCAATATAAACGAAATTGACATTTGGTGGGATGTCGCTGGGATGTGTGGGGGAGTCTGTGTAGCCTAGCAAAGTTGTCGTCTTCTGTGGCGTTGTTTTTTATGGCCGTTGTTTTTTCCATCATTATTTGTTACTGATGATGATGATGATGATGCCGATGCCGTTGATGATTTTTGTTAATAAAAGTTCATGATCTTTTCATGATCAATTTTAAATGGTTTTCTGTCACCCCCCAGGCCGCCTGCAACAGAGTTGCCCCCAAATGAAGTCAAGAGGAATTTGGAACAATATGATTTGGTTTGGTCTGGCCCCGCCAACAAACAAAAAGCGAATTCAATGTTTTTTATGGACGATTTTTGGGGGGAATTTTATGACTTTCTGTTGTTGTCGTTGGTTGTTGATCGGCTGGGATTGTCATCCATCCATCCATCCATCCAAACAGCCCAGCAAATGTCTGGTGTGCTGTGAGTGGGGTGTGAAAATTTCATTAATAAATTTTTATATTTATTGATCATATTAAAATGATATTTTTGTCGTTGTTTTTTTTCGGAGGGGAGGGGATCGTATGCCATCATCATCATCATGATCACGATCGCCCTCACATTGACGACTGGAAATATTGTTTAAATATAATCGAATGTCTGTTAAATGTATATTCAAATGATTAATAAGCTTTGACATGTTATTTATGATTTTTAATATAGAACATGACTAACTACATCAGCTAAGAAAGAATAATAATCACAAAAACACACACGCATTCGTTCTCTCTCTTTCTTTCGCTCTAGCACTCGCCCAAACCCATAAAAACAACATCCAATGAAATCCAAAAAACAAAAATCTAGAATTAAGCGTTTTTTTGTTTGGTCTGGTCTGCTCCTCCATGAACGTTTGTTTTTTTATTATGGAAGCAAGGAAGGGAGGCCGGCAGGGCAGGGTGTTGGTGGTAGTAGCATCCAAAAAACGCATAAATTAGTAGGCGACATGAAAGCGACCAAAAAGCGATACCCATAAATTTCCTGCTAAAACACCAGCAATATATTGCCAATTATTGAATTTTGACAAAAAACGAGAAAACCACAACAAGAAAATGGGGTCTTCGCCGTTGTTGTTGTGAAATTTTAATTTATTGATTTGACTTAATGGAAAAATAAGATGAAGACGACAGCAAACATAAATACATGGTATATTAGATTATAATATCTATAGAGGAGGACATTATGTTAATATCGAACAGCAAAGAAAAATGTTAGGGCAGAAAAATATATACACAAAGAACTGTTAATTTGAACTTGAAGAGGAAAAAAATCAGAAATCATTAGGAAATAACAAAGCATAACACTAGAAGAACCAAATTCTCTCACACTCTGTAAACAAATTAAAAAAAAAAAAAAAAGATATTGACATCTGTGGGAAAAATTAAAATTAAAAATATCGAATTCCCTCAAGAAATTGTCTTCATTTGCATTTAACAAAGAGCTTGAAACTCTGGAAAACAAAATTCTCTCAAACACTGTTAAGAAATGCTATTTACATCAACTCTTTAAATGAAAAAAGTAATAGTGTAAAAAGGCCATAGAATATTGGATTTCTAAAAAAACATCTCCATTTCCTATTAACAGAAATCATCGATCACTGAATTATGAGAATTCTCTCGAATCCTGTTAAGAAAATGTTACTAACTCCAAGAAGAGCGGCATGTTAAGCTGCTTATACTATGTCAATAACAGAAAGAGAGCGGTGATGATCACTGTTAATAACATGCAATCGATGTTTATTTGTCGGCATTGTAACAGTGATAGAGAATGAGTTCGAAAGAAAACATATATTTTTCAATTTCACAAAAAAAAAATCCTAAAAAAAATAACAAAAAATATATTTTTATGAATTTTCTTATTGATTGATTCAGCTTGAAAATTAGACAAATAAATAGGTCAACGATATATAAACAAATAATATATTTTTCTTCTATTTCTTTTGCGAGTTTTTCTTGAAAGTTTAAATTTTTTTTATTTTCAAACTGTACTTTGAACTCTCCCCTTGGCTAGCAGCCTCTCACTTTGAGAATCCCTAAAGCATTGCCTTTGGTTTTGTGGCTTTGTACCGCTTGTCACAAGAAAACCGGTTACGGCAACGCGTGCTGCAAATGGCGTCCTGCCAATAAACGAGCCTGGCAGTGGCAAGCAACCTCAGCGGGGCAATATTTCACCGCCCGCTGAGGTGCCAGAAGTCAAATCAAAAAAAGTTAGAAGGATATTTAACAAAAGCACGTGGATATTTAAAAAAAAATCCCAAAATCACCCTAAAATGTTACAAGCAAAAAACTAAAGACAAAAGGGTGTTGCAAGCTTAGGTTTAGAAAATATGTTTTAAATATAAGTTATAGGGATTTTCTGTTTCGCTCTACAAAAATAACTTAAAAACTTGGAGCTGTCAATTTCATTTGCTGCCAACTCCTGTTACAATCTGTGTATGTGTGTGTGTGTTTTTTGTAGTTTTTCTTTTTGTTTCATATTCATCCACAACGCTCATAATTTTTGTAACGTCTGCTGGTTTGCAATGAGCCGCAAATATCATTCGCTTTTGAAGCATAAAATATTCAGATGAACGAAGAACAGTCACAGCACTGGTGCTGGTGCGGGGATCGACGATCGACAACAGGCAGGCATAAAAACGAAACGCAAAAAGCAATCGCGATCGCACTCACACACGAGAAACCAAAAAAAATGCAAAACATTTTCCCTTCAAAAAATTCAATAAAATAATGACAATTTTCCCCCTTTTTACGGGCAACTGCGACGACGACTCCGACAGCCAGCGAAATCAAAAGAAGACGATTTCGTGCTGTCTGGTCTAAAAATATGTCCTATACTTTTGTTGTTCCTGTTCAGCGATTTTTAATACCCATAAATGATTTGAGTTTTGTGTTTGTTTTTTTGTTTTTTGTCCTACAACCCAGCAGATGTCATTTAATTTAAAGTAAAAAAAAACAACAAAACTTTATGATAAAAAATTGGAAAAAATTACCACTACTTCACATTGATTGAAATTATAACCAAATGAACTGAACTCATTTGCATATGCGCGTCTGGATAATTTATTTGATTTGATTTGCCGGCAATGCCCAAAAGGAAAGGATGGATAGTTTGCTTACAACGGATTTTTAATCTCATAAAAATGACAATTGTGTAGGTAACAAAGGGGACACAAAGCACCAAAACAACCCCTTCTTCAGGATTTTCCCTTTTCCCATTGTGTGTCCTGTCATTATTATCAATTTTGTTGAATTTTCGAAAATTGCCATAATTTTTCTGGGATTTTTTCTGTGGTATTTGTTATGGTCAGTAAAGACAAAAGAAATTTCAAAAATTAATTTAAATTTTTTTGAAACCTCAAACCGGATCTCTTTCAAAACCGGTTCTCAGTCAAAGGCCACCATTTTGATATATTGATTAAAAAGCAACGCCAAAACTTCCATTCATGTTAATAATGAAAAATTGAGCTTGTTCTGATCAAACTTTGGTTGAGAGGACGATAAACATTTTCAATATTCCCCTGACTGGGAATAACTGGCAGAGTGTGCATGTGAATATGTTGTGTCGGTGTTAATCAATTTTATTTGCCAAAGACCGAAAACCGGTTTCAAATGGATAAAAAAATAAAATCAGTAACAAATATGGCCGCTTTTCTTTCCTCAACTAATGAACTTCAAACAACAGATTTACTCACATACACACATACAAAGGTAGGTCTTAACATCCTGTCACTCATACATATGGAGCAGACTTCAATTGTAGATAACCCAATGCTAGTGATACAAAACTTAAACAAATGCATGGAAGGATGGACGGACGGACGGATATTTAAAAGAGCATTCACATACACAGATAGGGGTTAATTCGTTGCAGAAAATCACTCTTCATCATATATAGGGAAAAAGCAACACTACAAATTAATCTCTAGAGTTTTAAAGTTTAAGTTTCCACCACCACCACCACCCTTGGCCAGGACCTTCATGTCCTCGATGCCAGCCATATGCATAACACCGGGTGTTACAGTGTCAAAGGCGCGTTTGCCGGCGATAATTTCTTCGTGAGAGATGCAAATGGTCAAAAATTAAAAATGACAAAGATTTGTAGTGGGCTACATGGCTGGATGGCCGGATGGATGTGTGGATGTTTAGATAAGGACGCATCATCTCCCATTTCTAAAATGAAATGCAAGGGTTTATTTTGTTTATGTATTAGCCGAAGCTAATAAAGCATATGGCGCAGAAAGGATGAACACAAAAATTTAAATATTTAGAAATCAAAGGTAAAATTAGAAATAAATCGAATAAAACCTAGACAAGGAAAAACAAAAATTAACAGAAAATAAATATGTATGTGAACATAATATTAGAACAAAAAAAATAGACGAAAATAAATCAGTTTTTAAATAAATGAAAATTAAAAGAAATAACTGAAGGATTTTTTATTTATTTTTTTAAATCGAAAATATTTGTTAAAAAAAGTATTTTTTAAAAAAATTGTATTACATTTTTGTGATATTTTTACTATTAAAAATTATTTTTGTAATAATTTTTTAATTTTATTTTCTTAAATAGTAAACATTTTTAAAAAAACTAATTTTTGTATAACTTTTTTTGTAATTTGTTTACTATTAAAAACTAATTTTGTAATAATTTTTTATATGAAAAAATATTTTTCTTATAATATCAAAAAATATATCAACAAAGAATAATGATTTTGAAAAACAAAAACAGAAGAAAAAATTAGGCGAAAATAAATCAATATTTTAAATAAATGAATATTTAAAATATAAAACTAAAAGAAAAATATTTTTTCATTTTATTTTTTCTTAAATAGTAAATAATTAAAAAGATATTTTTGTATTAAATTTTTTGTAATATTTCTACTACTACAAATTATTTTTGTAATAATTTTTATAGGAAAAAATATTTTTCTTATAATATTTTTTTTAAAAAATAATTTTTACGATATAATATTTTTCTTATTAAAAAATTGTTTTTATGATTAAAAAAAAATATTTAAAAAAATTTCCTCTGTTTTTTCTGCTCTGCCTCCGATGTTTTGTTAAAAAATATTTGACAAACTTGTTGTTATATTTTTGTTATACTTTTCAATATTTTTTTAATAAAAAAATGTTTTTATGATTTAAAATATATTTTTGTGATTTAAAAATATTTTTATAATTTAGAAAATAGCAAAAAAAATATTTTTTTTAATTAAAAACATATTTTTATAATTGAAAATTTTTTTTTATAATTTTTAAGAATAAAATTGTTGTCGTTTATCGCCGAAAATGAAGGTTTTTTCAGATTATATTTCAACTCAAACTAGGTTGATTTATTTATTGTGTGCAAATCTTTAATTTACCGGCCCTGGTTTGAAAATTATCTTGACTGTTGCTGTTGTTCTTGCTTTGAAACAGTAGGAAATAAGTTGTTGTTGTAACTTAACTACTAAATTTTCCTTGACTTTTTTCGACATTTGATTGGTATTTCAATACTTCTGTGTATTTGAAAATTTGTTTTCTGCTGTTGTATTTAAACAATCATAATGATGGCGTTGTTGCGTTCGATTTTCTAGACAATACCACCATAAACAACAACAACAAAACAATTCTTTCAAGTTTGTTCGTTCGTACGTCGATTGTTTCTGTACTAATTCCCATGGCATGACATTAACATCAATATGACAATTCAAAATTCAAAACATTGAGCGGCATTGTTTTGAAAACATACCTCTACGCCTCAAATGGGGGTGGGTGGTGGTGGTGCATTTTTTGATATTTGTTTCGAATAAATTCCGAAAATCATTTAAAATGTATTTTTTCGATTTATTTTGTTTCCGATCCGATCATCACCATTATGATCATCATCGCGTCTGGCCGCTGTGGTGTTTAATATGCAGCTGACGTGCCATCATCTAGACAAAATACAAGTTTTGAAATAGCGACGAGCCAGCGAGCGACCGCAGAATGTGGCGGCGGTGCCGGTGGCGCGGGCGATAGTTCTGCTGTTGCTGTTGTTTGGTCTCCTATAAGTATCTATTGGTTTGGCAGTTGATCTTAGTTGTTGTTCTCTCTCTTCGGGGCTGTCGTTTGTTTGTTGAATGGGGAATAAATCGAAATGACAGATCGTTAAATTCAACACACAATCAGCCGAAATGTTACAATTTTGCCTCTGTTTCTTGGTTATTTTTCTGATCTGATCTGCTCTGCCTCCGTTCGATGTTGTCGTTGCTGTTGTTGTTTTTATATATTAGTATTATTATTATTTTATTTATTATATGTATGAATTTTCACAAGCGATTTTTATTTGTTTCTATGTATTGTGTGTTGGGACTTTGTTGCTGAAAATATCAGCACAAGAAAATTCCGGTTGCTTCGTTTGGGTTGGGGGGATTTGAATTGAATTTTGAAATTTTCAATACTCGTGCAAATTATGCTAGCTCGTAAATTTTCTTTTTAATACTAGCAAATAATATTGTTTTCAATTTATAAGGTTGTTATCATTTCGAAAATAAAAAAATAAACAATTTCTGGGCTGCGGGGCTTTTTTCTTTGTCAACTGTCCATGGATTCGGCGGAGTGATTTAAACATTTCAATACATTTCCTTTGACAAGATCGCCACAGATCAAAATACAAATGATGATGGTCGTGGCACACACAGTCACATTCACAACCATTCGCCAACGCCTACAATTTTTCCGTTTTTTTGGTTCAATCTTTTTTTTGTTGCTGTTGTTGGAAGACATCGGTTTGTGGTTGTTGTTGTCGTTTTTTAAATAAAAATCAATACATTTAAAAAGCAACAACAAGACCAAGAGACACTTGAAATGTGCTTATTAACAACGCACAATTGTTGGAAGCAGCAGCACCACCACCACCATTCTTCTTCTCACCAACAACTTTGTTCGTGAATTGTTGTGTCACTGTAGAGATCTTTGTAGATCTCTGCCCAAGATTTCTAAAGATTTTGTTTGATCAATTGCTTAACAAACTACTTGAGATATTTGGTTGGCTGGCCTCTCGTTTTTTTTTTCTTTTTTTGTTTTTGAGAAAAATGATCAAGTGGTTGTTGAAGTAGCTAAAAAACAAGACATGATTAGCTATTTAAAAAGTCTTTAAGATTATAACGGAAACAATGATGATATTGATGAGTTTCCAACATAGTTCATGTCGTTCAAACAAATGACGGCTGTCGTAAAATGGGAAGGGAAAGAAAGGCAGCAGAAAAAAAACAAACAAAAAAAGCAAACAAATGCCAAAGTTTTGGTGTCTATGATCATGTTGTTCATTGGGTTATTTTGTTAAGCTTCCAAGGGAGGCAAAGAGGGGGTTAAGAGAAAGGTAGAAGAATTTTATTTATTTTGAAAATTAGAAATTAAAAAACTAAAATATTAAAATATTGAAAAAATTATATAAATTAAGGCATGAAGCCTAAACATAGACTTTTATTTTGAGAAAAAAACTGAAATTGACATTAATAAAATATTTAGGGGGAGCTGAATAAAATGTTTGAATTTTGAAAATTAGAAAAAATTAAAATATTAAAATATTGAAAAAAAATATACATAAAATAAAAAAAATATTTATTCAAAATCATAAAAATATTTAGGAGCTTAATATTATTATTTTTTAATTTCGAAAATTAGAAATTACAAAAAATAAAATATTGAAAAAAATTATAAAAAATATTTTTCATGCCTAAACATAGACTTTTATTTTGTGAAAATAGCTGAAATTGAGATTAATAAAATATTTAGGAGCTTAATAATTTTTTTTAATTTTGAAAATTAGAAATTAAAAAAATTAAAATATTGAAAAAATTATAAAAAATATTTATTTAAAATTATAAAAATATTTAGGAGCATAATTTTGAAAATTAGAAATTTAAAAAAATATATAAAATAAAAAAAAATATAAAAAATATTTATTCAAAATCATAAAAATATTAAATATTATTAATATTTTTTTTTTAATTTTTGAAAATTAGAAATTAAAATATTGAAAAAATTATAAAAAAATATTTTTCATGCCTTGGCATAGACTTTTATTTTATGAAAATAGTTGAAATTGAGATTAATAAAATATTTAAGAACTTAATGAAAAATCTGATTTTTGAAAATTAGAAATTAAAAAAAATAAAATATTAAAATTTTGAAAAATTAAAAATAACGACAGTAAAAAATTCTGAAATATTTTAAATAAAATATTTTATATAATAAAATATTTTATATATTTTAAAATAATAAAAATGTTCTTTTTGACGCCTTAATATAGGCTTTGGTTTTGTGAAAGTATCTGAAATTGAATTACAAAGCCTACATTTAAGAGCTTAATACAATTCTTTTTAATACTGCCTATTTCTGATATTAAAATATTATAGTATTGAAAATTTTAAACAAAAATCAACAATAAAAAATCAGAAATTCTATTAAAAAGCCTACAGTTAGGAGCTTAATAAAATAATAATTAATATTGCCTATATATTTTATTAAAATAATGAAAAATTCTTTTTTGACGCCTTAACTTAGGCTTTTGTTTTAAGGTCCTTCCCAAGAATATATAGTTTGTGGGGAAAATGTGAAAGAAATGCACTGAAAGGCAGGAGAAAGGTGGTTAAGACAGAAAAGAATTTTGTATGGACATTTTTGAAATTAGAAAATACAAAAGTTAAATAATTAAAAGTTTTCACGCCTTAATCTAGTCTTTTATTTTGTGAAAATAACTGAAATTGAAGTCTATATTTAGGAGCTATATGAAATATTATTTAAATTTTGGTTCTTGAAAAAATGCTGCCTAGGGAAATATTTGAAATATATTTTGTTTGTGAAATGTTGTCCACTACAAAATTCCCGCCAAAAAATTAAAGCATATATTTGGGCATTTACTTAAAATTGTTGCATACTTTCTTATTTTTGTTATTTTGTCTGGCAGTCTTGTGAGGGTGGAGGAGGAGGGGGAGTGGTAAGTGAAAGGGAAGCTGTATTTAGCATATAGCTTTTAATTACGCTTACGTTTACGAATAATAATAATAATAACACAACTACTGCTGCCGCTCTTAGCTGTTGGTTGTTAACGCTGTGTTGTTGCTGCTGCTATATTTGCGGCAACAAAATTTTGTGTTGCTCTAAAAACACACACTACTACCGCAAACAGCACGAGTTTGGCGTTGTGTTGAAAACTAGCAAACAGCTGAACAATTCTATAGCATACATTCAGGCGTCAGCATAGAAGTACCCTAAATATGCTGTATGTATAACAGGCGGGAAAGGATATAATTGTCTGGGCATGTGTGTGTGTGTGGCAGATAGGTAGGTGCTTTATGAAAGTATGAGTGAGCCGGCGTTTGTCTGCCATTGTAGCGTGGTGGTGGGTGTAGACAATCAACATTTAAAGTTTATTTTAAAGGCTGTAAAAGGCATATGTTGCACTTTAAGTTTAAACTACTACCACTACACGGATATATACTACATTTTCCCATATATATAAAGTATAGACATGAAGTATATACTATTTTAAAGTTTTACATATACATATAAGTAAGTATGTGTGTATGTATGTAAATTGTGGGGAATTACTTGCCTGCTGTCGTATGTAAACATGTGTTTCTTTTTTTCGGTATATAAGTAACAACATTTCGAGCTTTGTTTGTATGTAAAGTTAAGCATTTAAAACGCAAAGTGTCCTTGAAAGTTTTTGGCATAGTTTTAGTTGTTGTATACACACAAATGTGTAAACATATATGTATATTACTATATACATATGTGTGTATGTGTGAATATTTGAGGACCCTGTGCTTGTTTGTGTTAGTTAGTTAGGTATATTTGTTGCTGTTAAATGCACGCACTTTTTGGTTTAGAGAGATACATATCTACAAACATCTGTATCTTATGTTAAACAAAACGACACATTTTTGCAAATGTGGTTGGCTGGCATCATGTGCGTATATATATATTTATATATAAATATATATATACATGCGTATTTCTAGTTATGTTTAGGGTTGGTTGGCTGGCTGGCTGCTTTTGTTGTCTTATGGCGTTTCTTGTAAGTATTTTTAATGTTTTTAAATAAAAAAAGACAAAGTCTTTGAACTTGACATGGTTGTTTATATATATATGTATATACAAACACAAACTATATGTATTCGTATATACCTAACATTTGTTGGTATGTAAATTTTTGCCTTTGCCTTGCAAACAGGTTAATGACTTTGTGGTTTTCAGCCTTTAATACAATTATAATTTTCCTCGTTTTTGTTATGATTTCTCTTAAAGATAAAAATCCTTAAAACCACACCGAAGAAGAAGCCCTTGAAATGTTGTGTGGATATTTCCTGGTAACCTTCAGTTATCTATTGGCCATCTTCATGATGAAGATGATTTGACACTATTCAACCAATTATCCTTTTACCTCCACTTAACAAAAATTTGTTTGAAATGTGGTGGCTCCTTTTCGAGTAGCATGTGAGCGAGTGAGTGAGTGTTGTGAGCTGTTATCAGTAAATGGCAATTATTACAATATTTTCTCATTCCCATTCATAAGGGTGGTTGTGTAAGCATTACTAACTGGTATGGGAGTAAGGGTCCCATGACTGCTTTTGCCTTTCGCAGATAGTATTAATAAAGTCATAAGTTTTATATTTAGTGGGGGGTTGAGAAAGGAATGAGGCTGCTCATTATCAAGCCTTCAATGATAAAATCCAAAACCATTTCAATAGTTTGTTAATAGTTAATAGGCAATGAGTCAATGAAGTAAGGACTAAAGATGAAATTCGTGCGGGGAAAACCAAACAGAAATGAAATGAAGTTTAACAGGGAAAAGTCAAAAGGATTTTAATGAATTTCAAAAAGATGAAAGAGTTACAGAAAAAATAGAAAACAAAATATAGAAAATATTAAAATATTTGACAAAATTTATTTGTCTTTTCCCTTGATTTTTTTAAATATTATAAAATTTAGAAAAAATTAAAATTGAAATTTTAATCAAAAATTTTAAAGTTCGTTGCTAATTCATAATTCTAAACTTATTTTTTTTAAATCACGAATTTAATAATTTTTAGATATTTTTCAAAAAAATATTTTTTTTTCAAAATTTCAATTTTTGCTCAATCATGAATTCTATAAATTTAAAAAAATTAATGGCACAATTAAAATTCTAATCAAAATTTTTAAATTTCAATAATAAATCATAATTTATTTTTTCAATCACGAATATTTTCAAAAACATTAAAATTTATAATCAAAATTTGAATTTTTGCTCAATTTAAGAAAAAATTAAAAATATAATAATTGTATCAAAAATTAATAAATCACTTGTATCCACTTTCAGGCTCTAAAAACTAAAGTTGTAATTTTAAATCAAAATTTCAATTTTTAATCAAAATTTCAATATTTAATCAAAATTTCAATTTTTAATTAAAACTTCAATTTTTAATTAAAATTTAAATTTTTAATCAAAATTTAAATTTTTGGTAAATTTTGCTTAAGCCTACTTCAGGACTTACAACTGAAATAATAAAATATTGCCTACATTTGGGTTGTAGGCAAAATTTTGCTCAATCCCGAATTCCATAAATTGTCTTTGTATTTTTTCGAAAATAAACCACATTTCAATTTATAATGAAAATTTAAATTTTTGCTCCAACAGGAATTTAATTTTTTTCATATTTTTAAACAGAAATGATAGCCTTTAAAATAGTTAAATTTGAGTTATTGGTTCAATAAATAATTTATTAAATGGCTTAACTTGTGCCTACTTTTAGGCTTTAAACTGAAATGGTCAAACATGGCCTACTTGCGGGGGTTTAAAGATTATTATTATTCTTCCTTACAAATAAATTTCGTTGGCCAATTTAAACTTCAATAACATTTGTGGCTAATTTTAGTTTCATTCGTTCCATTTTTATCATTTAAATAATTTTCTAAATCCCAAATTCTTGGAAGAATTGACAAAAATTTAAAGCCTAACACTGCGGCTGTTCTATATTTCCGCTTTAATTGTGGCCTATTTTTAGGCGGCTTTGTTATTTTTAAATTTCCTGGAAATTTGCACAATTTAAACGATGATGATGTTGATGATGAGCTGGCTACAAAATGTTTGTTGCAAACATTTGTGCTGTTGTTCAGTTATTTTTTTCAGCTCCATTGTTGCTATTTAAGCTCAAGGACATCAGGGTTTTGGTTTTGTCTAAATACATAACAGCGCCGCCAACAAAATGTGTGCTGTGCTGCTAAGGTTATTAAACGAGTTAAAACCATACTTTTACATACACCAACACACACACAGACAGGTTCGAAGTACTACTACCACTACTATACTAGACGACTACAGGGAAATTGTGAAAAGCAGCCAGCCAGCCAGCCAGCTAGACAGACAGACAAACACTTTGGTGCTGAATGAAAAAAAGTGAAATTAAAGTAAGCGCCTCATGTTGTACAAACAACAACAACATGAGCAACAGCAGCAGCTGAGGGTGGCAACAACATCAGCAGCAGCATTACTAAAGCAAAACCTCATCGCAAAATTTTGTGTTTTTGCTTTTAAAAACACAAACGTCCAAGACGTAAAGCCACTTTAAGTCTATGTATTCATAATACTCCTCATGTTGTTCTTACTCCTGATGTTGTTGCTGTTGTTCGGGGTGTTGTTAGCATTGTTGTTGCTGCTACTACGGCTGTAGTAGTAGTTATGTTTTTTGTCTGCTGATGATGATGTCTGTCTGTCTGTCCGTCCGTCCTTCGGCTGTCTGAAAAGAGTCTAAAAGAAAGCAAAATATTTTCCCCTTTTTTAATTCACAAAAAGAACCCACTACTGCCAACATTGCTGTTGCCGTTGCTGCTGCTGCTACCACACTTTGTGTTGTATCATACTTTAATGAATGAATAAATGTTAGTCTAGAGTGTAGTAGATGTATGTATGTAGGTATGTACTGCTCTTTGTCGTCATCATCATCGTCCTCAGCGTCAACATCATCATGAGGATGGCGTCGTCATTGGTACACTACTGCTACCTTATACGTTACGTTCCTTGTTTTTGCCAACTTAAAGTTGCTTGCCTCCTCTACTAATTTGCAACATGAAGGCGGCACAAGGATCTAACCCCTTCTTGGCCGGGTGGTCGCAGTGCTGTGTGGGGGGGTGTTGTGTGCTGTACTGTAGGAGGAGTACTTGTGCGCGCACAGCACACAGGGCGTTCGTAAGCTTAATTTTTGTTGTATTTTTAGTTAATTTTTTCCATGTTGTTGTTGGTGTGGCACACAAAAAAGCAAAAACATTTCTTAGAATTTAGAAACACAGGAAATATATATGAAACTATACGCCATCAAAATGGGGGGAGAGGGAGTGGGTGAGGGGAAGGATTTGGATTTTTGATTTTTGGTGGAAGTCAAAATTTGTTGTCTAAGGTTAGGAATTGTGTGCTTCTTAAAGAACAACAAGCACAGACCCCAAAAAAAATCCCCCTCCCCACATCAACACTTTTGCTTTAAAGTAAACAGGCTCACACAGAGACAAGTCAACAAACTTTAGCATACATTTAGGCTACTTACGATACAGCGAGAGAGAGAGAGCGAGATGGAGCGAAGAGAGACCTCTAGCAAAAGTATAGGAAAGAGTGCAATTTTTTTAATAAAGAAATTAATTTGGCTGTCTCGTGAACGAAAATATAAAATAAAAAGGGGGAGAATATAGGTGAAGGAGAATTTAAATTAAAGACTAAAATGTGGCCAAAAACATTAAATTTGTTAAAATTAATCGAAAGAGAAATTTAAAATGAGCAAGAATACAAAAATCAAAGCCTATTTTAAGGGATTAAGAATAATTTGCCTAGTTACGAACAATTTCAAAATTTAAATAAAACATATTTGATTCCTCAGAATTTGTGGAATTTATTTTTCTTTGAAAAAAGTGCAGACAAAATAATCTCAGATATTTTTTACAAACACAAATGCCTTTAAATACTCTTTAAAATTCCTGGAAATTATATTTATTTAAAAAAAATTGAATTCTCAGACATTTTTTTAAAAAATTCCAAAATCCCAGAAAACAAAAAACGTTTAAAAACTGATTAAAATTCATGGGTATTATTTTGTCTTTAAAAAATTGCAAAAATATTGAATTCCCAAAAAATTTTCAAAAAATTCCAAAATCCCAGAAAACAAAAAAGGTTAGATAATAAACCTAAATTGCCAGAGAACGTAAATAAATAAATGTTAGAAATATATATAAATTAAAAAATTGCAAAAATATTGAATTCCCAGAAAATTTTCTAAAACTCCCAAAATACAAGAAATCGAAAAATGTTAGAAAATATACCAAAATTGCCAGATAACATAAAATAAATGATAAAAATTAATATAAATTAAAAAATTCTGAAAATATTGAATTCCCAAAAAATTGTCTAAAACTTCCAAAATACCAGAAATCGAAAAATGTTAGAAAATAAACCATAATTGCTAGAAAACGTAAAATAAATTATAAAAATAATGGAAATGTTGGTAAAGTATCATAAATTGACAGAAACAAAATCCACAAAAATGCACTCCAATTCAATTTCAATCTATAGAAAATCAGAATAAAATAATAGAAAAATCCATTAAAAATAAACGACCATCTGTGAGCAAATTTTCTCATATTGCAATTATGGAAAATATATCTCTCAATAGGAATTGGGCAAAATTGTCTTTAGGAAAAGTTAAAGTGTGTTTTTAGGCGCTAAGTTTGAAACCTATTTTTGGGGGGGCTAATATTAATAGTCATCCCTTTCGACCGGATATTTATATGTTTTTTGTCTATTTTGTGGGGGTAAATTTTCGTTCGTTTATTTATATATTAAGGGCTTTGTTCTAATTGCCTTTAAATTTATTATTTTCATATTTATGTTCAGCTTAAGCCTTCAATTTGAATCGATTTATTTCTTTTTTTTTAAATATTTATTTTTACAAAATTCGATCTCACAATGCTGTTGTTTATATTCTGAAGATAATCTTTTAAATCACTCGCGCCTTTTCCCTAACTCCAGCCAACGAAAACAAATGTTGATCATATATCTTCGTACGATCGCTGCCGCATTCAAAGGGATTTCTGGGGGTGATTTCCCTATCCGCCGATCAATTTTTTTTTAACTTAAACTTGTTTTAAAACTAAAAGCAAAAGAAAATTCTTGCAACTAAACCGAAATAGGGGGGAGAAGAAAAAAACTAAATGGTTTAATTACTTCCACAAGAAGTGGAGGGGAAGGAAGCCCAGGCATGTGTAGGGAAATATTGACTGTCTGTTGCCCCTGTGGATGTGGCGATGTTGTTGTCTTTGGAGTTTTACGGCCTCAGCTAATAATGATGCATAAGTAGTCATAATATTAGGCTGCTCATCAAACAAAACAAACAAATGCGGGCTGCCTGCCTGCACTTCCCCAGTGTTTCCATGTATTGCAATGCCCCATATAGCAAGGCTGTGGAAAGGAAATGCAGCATGTTTAGTTGTGGCTGTTGGTTTTGTACACGACAGCGACTATAGAGTTCCAGATCTCCAGTGTGCGGCAGCAGGCAGATGAGTGTGTGTAGTTTAAGTCTTAATTTTGATTTATGGGCACGCCCGCGCATTTTATGCCGATGACAATATTTTTTTTATTTTATATTTTTTCTGTGTTCATTTACGGGGAGTTGTTTGCTAGCTCACTACTCTTAATGTAGTGTGTGGAATTTATTTAAATTTCAATTTAAGGGATATTTAAACAAAGTTTGTTTCCCAAAAAAAAAAATAGAAAAACCATGTCGATCTTAGTTTAATGATTAATAAAAATCTCTAAGAGCATCTTGAACAGCAGAAGCAGCAGCTGTTGTATAGTTGATTGTTTCATTACCAAATACTCCAGCAAACAATTCGAAGTTGTGAGTTCGGTAGTCTGCCCCACCACAGCAAAAGAGGAAGTCGAGTCAATTTTAATTTAAATTTCCGTTTTTAATCGTAAGCCTACATAAAAAATTCATTACACTTTTCGAATGACATTCACATGAGCGGCGACGACAGAAAGACCCCCCCTCTTCTCTCTCAAACTAAAATTTCAGTTTGGAAACTTTGATTTTTTATGATGATCTTAACATGTTTTAATGGGATTGATGGAATTAATGCTGCTGGCAGCTACTAGTAGTAGTGATGCTGCCATGGTACTGGTTGTCGTCGTCGTCATCGTCATCATTGTTGTTGTTGCTGTAGCTGGTGTGTGTTAACGATGATTTAATTCAATTGTTCGACTTCCGTTGGAATATTTCTGCATCAATCGAATTCAATTATCTTGATTTTGTTATACAGCCACAGATTTAATATTATTATTTATTTAAAGCAATTGATTATCATGCGGTCTGACACTCTAGCATGTGTACGTACGTACATAGTACACATGTATGCCAAGCGATCATCGTCAGTGAACAACAACATCGACCGCATGATCATCCCAACCAACCTCGCCATCGCCATCGCCATCACCATCATCCTCAATGCTCATCGTGATGATGAACGTTGTCAGAGAGTATCAGACCGCTGCGTCAACATCCAGTAGCATCTTTAAATCATTCAATCACACACACACACACATATTACACAGTGGCTTTGTGTGCATATCTAGTCGATTCGATGATGTACTCCTCGGTATCCATTATTCACAAAAACATTAACTGCGTAAATAGTAAATTAAACCGGATGTATGTATGATGTAGTGTATATGTGTAGTATGCTGGATTTGATATACACAAATACATACATATGTATGTATAAAACTTATATTAGAGTATGTATTTAGCTGATTGCATTTGATTTATCTTAGATTAAAAATGATTTAAAGTTTGATTAAATGTAAGCCACAGCCAACAATAACAACATAACAAACAGAAGCTAAGAAAAATAAGCAATTTAAGAGAACGATAAACACTAAAAAACAGAAATTCAATCATGAATCTTTCAAAGCACATTAAGAAAACTCTTTGAAATTCATTGAAATCGAAAAAAATAAATTCCTAAAATTTTCTTGAAAAATCCCAAAATCCCAGAACTCAAAAAATGCTTAAAAATTTAAAATAACTTAAAATAAATAAACTCCTAAAATTTTTTCGAAAAATCCCAAAATCCCAGAACTTAAAAAATGCTTAAAAATTTAAAAGAACTTAAAATAAATAAATTCCTAAAATTTTTCCGAAAAATCCCAAAATTCCGGAACTCAAAAATATTTTTAAGCAATTTTTTAATACGCTTAAAATAAAGTATAAAAAGTAATAAGGAACTGAAAAATCAAATTGGAAATTGGAATTTTCTAGAAATCCCAGAAAAATCCAGAGATGAAAAAGATAAATCGCCAAAATCCCCGTCATTTTTATAAAGAAAAACACAAAATAATGCTTTTTATAATTTTTAATACGTTTTTATAGCTTTTAACTTTCTTAAAAGTCGAAAATTTACCATTCCCTGAAATTTTTCAAAAATCCCCAAAATCCCAGAAACTTGAAATTAGCTAAAAATGAAAATGTAAGCAATTCTGTATAAAAAATTTCCACTTCCCTGAAAATTTTCATAAATCCCCAAAATCCCAGAAACTTTATATAAACTGAAGTGGAAAATTTGATTCACTCTGTAAAATAATTTGTTTTCTACATATATCATAATTCTTTTGGTGGTGTGTCTTTGTCCTGAAATATCTATTTGATATGCTAATCATATTGTTTGATTTATTTGAAATAATCCAATCCGGAAACTTTTCTCATCGTTGTTTTTTTCTTTCTTCTTCTTCGGCATTCATCATTTTTATGGGAGTTTTTAGAGTGTTTTTTTTCGCTCGCTTTTTTCCGTTTGGCTTGTAGTAATCTTTTTGGAAAACTTATTACATTTCAAATTATAATTTTCTTATAAACCACCGTTCGTCCTCTTTTCCGACCGCCTCCCCTCCCTCAACCACCAACAGTAGTGACGTTCTTTATGTACAATTTCCTTTAACAAATATTCCCCAATACATACTTGGATAGCTGGCTGAATGGCTGGCTTGGTTGGCTGTTTGTACTATTTTTCATTTTCAATCTGGTATTTTTTTTCGTTTTCAAGTTTTATCTATGTTTTCATTTATATGTATATGTATAAATTCGTTTTTTCCTGATTCTTCTTCGTATCTATATATATATATATGTATACATGGATTTCTCTTTGCTGTTGTTGGATTTTTTTCAGTATTTCCAATAAAATGATTACGTTTTTTCCACCATGTTTTTTTTTCGTATTGCTGCTGCTTCTTCTCATCTGAACGTTGAATATTTCTTTTGCTATCATTTGCTTTCCCATCTTATACCCCTACAGGATATGTATACAATTTTTTTCTCTCTGTACTTCTTCATTTTGTTATCGTTGCTGCTGTTGTTGGTGTGAGTCCTCCTTTTCGCCCCCTCAGACGCTGAGGGGGATTTGTAGCTTTCCTTTTTATTCAATAGCCATCCCTACTAAATAGAAGACATTAATAAAATTTCTACCGCATGCGAGTATAAGAGACAGAGCACAACACCGAGTCCGGAACACTCACACTCACAGCTAGCTCACAGCATCAGCATCAGCTCCTACGTTATCCTGCCGATGAAGGCAAGACGTACATAGAGAAAAAAAGTTGCCGGAATGAAAAGCGTAGGAAAAAAACTAAAAGCTATTATTTGGAGTACGTTTTTTCTTTTGCTCGCACATAAACTCACTCATTCTTACATAGAGACAGACAGACAGACAGACAGATAAACGAACACACAGGCAGTCCTTTGTCCCCCCGCGCCCCTTTCCCCTGCTTAAAATGAATGAATGGTGATTTTTTTCCCCAGTTTTGTTTTCTTTTTTATACTTTTCATAGCTTTTCAGTGATGGGAAAAAATGTAATAGTCGCGCCTTAAACCATTTTTAGGTGGCAACCTTCTAAGCGTGCTGTTGTAGTTGTTGTTATTATTGTCTCTTGGCATTGAAGGTTGAGGTTGTTGCAAAAAAATGTGCATAAAACACTGACTGACAAAAATTTGGTGCTGTTGTTGTTCGCCCTAAAGTCCCTGCTCCAGCTACTACTTTATTCGTGCACTCCCCATTCCCTACCTTTTGCATGCAGCGTTTCGTTTTTTGGTATGTACTGCAGCGTTGCTATCAATATGTACTCGGTTTCAATGTTACTGTAGAAGAAAAAAATCCAATAGTTTTTCGTTTCGTTTTATTTTTTCCACTTTTGCTTCATATGTATAAATTTTCCAATCCAAAGGTTGCTGGCTACTCCTCCTCTTTTTTGCTTTGGTGCTCCCTCGAAGTAAGGATTCCTCCTCCTTCCCCGCACCAAAGGTATTTTTCTCTTGGCGTAAAGCAAAAAAAAACTTTGCGTCCTCATTCGGTGTTATTTATTGAGTTGCTATCGTTCGTCGTACTAAGCCAAGTTGCCTGTTGGTGTTGCATAGGGATTTTCAACGTTCAACATCCATCCATCGGTACAACATCTTTGGGGTTCAGGCGATGTATGTATGAGTGTGTGCGTATGTATGTGTTGTTTGGGGGGGCACTCTATATGTTCGAGTTGATGTCAGTGTATTGGTTGTATATGTGCGGATTTTTCTGGTGGTCCATGCCTGTGCTGCCGTCTACAACGTTGTCGTTGTTGTTGTTTTATTCGCATACGTATTTATCGACCAATGATATTGGAAATATGTCAGATGAATGCGTTGCGCAAAAGGCATTGGCATCATCATCATCGTCATCATCCTCTGTCCCCCAGAGCAAAGCAAAGCAACAGCAACAACCATGCTGTGCTGGGAGGTGGTTATTATTAGCAGGGAATGTAATCAATACAACAAAATGACGACGACGACAACGACCCCTACATATGCAGCTCCTCCTTGATTGAGGAACATTTCTAGATAAGGAAAAAAAGAGAAAATTGGGCAAATGTTGGCACATACTTAAACCACAAACCAAAGGGGCTTGATTTTTAGGGATTAAAAACAAAGAAAAAAAACATAAAAACATATTTTTAATTAAAAATAAATTTAATTAAAAAATATTTAAAAATATATTTTTAATTAAAAATAAATTTTTAATTAAAAATAAATTTTAATCACGAATTCAGTGTTTTTTGTAAAAAAAATCTAAAATATTTTAAATTAAAAAATATTTATTTTTTTTTAATTAAAAATAATAGCCTCTAAAGCGGATTCTAGACATTTTTATTGAAAATTTTTAAATTGATAATTTTTAAATAAGAAATAGAAATTTCGTGGCAATTTTTGAAGTTTAAGTAAGGTCTTTTGGATTTTTTTTATTAAAATTTAATAGAAATTTCTTTTTTCATTTATGCTTTACAAATTCCTCAAATATTGAAAATGAAAAATGTATTTTTTTATAAATTTAAAATATTTATTTTCTTCTTAATTTGATAGTTTAAATTAACAAAACAATATTTGAAGATACTGAGAATTTTTATATTTCAATTTTAAAAATGCCTTAAATATTTGAAATGAAAAAATATTTATTTTTTAATTAAAAAAATTCCTATAAATCTGATTTGCGAGTTTTATGCCTTAAAAAAATTTCTTAAATATTTTAAGTGACAATTATTTTGACTAAGAAATATATATTTGCCTCTAAATTTGATTTTCAGCTATTTTTAAAATAAAAATATTTCATTTTAAAAACGTTTACTAAAAATTTCTAAAACTGTGAATTTTAATATTTCAGTTTTAAATATTTCTTAAATAATTTAAACGAAAAATATTTATTTTTTGATTAAAAAATAATTTCCTTTATGCTTTAAAAATTTCTTAAATATTTTAAATGACAACTATTTTGATTTTCATTTGATTTAGAAGAAAAAAGACTAAATATTTTGAATTAAAATACATTTTTTACATTCTTTTCATCAGTATTTTGTCATATTTTTTTGCCATATTTTTTGCAGTAAAAAACTAGAAAGTATTTTGATATTTCCACAATTTAAAAAATTATATTTCTTAAGTTTTGTAATGATACGTAAAATATGTTCATCTATAATAATCAGCAAATAAATAAAAAATATTTTGTGGCATTTAGTCGATTTTCTAAATTATCAAAATATTCTTTGCAATTTTAAAAAAATTGTCGTTAATCTATGAATAAATTTTGACTTCTTGAATTTCTTTAAAAAATTAAATTTTTCTTTTTTTCTTTAAAAGATTAAATTATTTTTTTAAATTATTAAAACATTCTTTGTGTTTTTCCTTAATTTTCCCTATATCCTTTATTTAATATTATCCCTCTTCCACCTCATCCATTTCCAAACCCCCCAACCAACCATCATCAATCTGTGCAAATCCCGTCGGCTTTTCTAGCGCAGTTTACATACAGCCATTTTCATCGTATCATCGAACGCAGAAAAAGGTATTAACTCCCCATATATTTACTACCTTGCAGTGCAACTGTTCAATCAATGTCTCTCGGACGCTCTTTTATCACAGAGTGAGATACAATCACACACAGAAAGAGAGAGTGAGCGAAAGAGTGAGAGCGCACGGGAGAGGCACCCGGCCGGTGTTGCTGTTGTTGTACCACAAAACATTACACTCAATTCAATATATTTTACTGTTTTTGTTGTTGTTGCACAACTGTGATGATTGAGAGAAAGAGAGCGAGTGTGTTTTGTAGTTGTTGTTGCTTAAACGAAATGAAGCGCACTAATAAATGAGAGCAAGAAGAGCTGCTCCTCGTCGTCGTTGTTGATGTTGATGATGATTATGACGACGATGATTGGGATTGTTGGGTTTGTGTGATGTTTTTCTTTTTGTTTTTGTTGCTTTTGCTTTTGCCATAACCATTGAGAACGCATATCGTCGTATGGTCGTACGTACGTACGACAGCGGAGTAGTGCACCAGCGTACGACGCCACGCCATACAATACATATTGACATTTTACTAATACCAACTCAAAAACGTCATATGTATAATCGCTGGCTAAAGATTCTCACACTCAGAGATACTCAGGAGGCCAACAGAGAGTAGACTTCTGGTGGATGGTCGGGGTCGCGTAGAACCTACAAGGGAAGCCAGCAGACCGACACAAGAGCAAAGGCAACGAACGACACACCAGGCCAACCAGCCAGCCAACCAGCCCAGCACCGACATTCATCTACTCAAAATGTTCAATTCGATGTATGTTCGATAAAACGACGTCGTTCCTATAGACAGACAGACAGACATACCCACATTTATACATATGTACGTATGTATGTTGGCATGTATACAACAAAAACCAATCTACTGAGTTCATACCCTCCCAGTCAGCCAGCCAGTCATCCACTTTAGATAGCTGACAGCAGCAACAACAACAACAGCAGCAGCAGCAATTGAGCTAAAATGCATTACACGCACACAAGCACTCAGCAGCGCACTTATACACGTTGTATCTATGTGTGGTGGCTATGTGTGTGACTGTGTGTGTGTGTTTGATTGTAGCTCAATGGTTTTTTTCGTTCATTTCTTTTAGTATATAGATAGATTTTTAACAAACCTGATTGGATGTTATTGACTGCGGGACATTGAGCAGCAGCACACCGCAACAGCAACAACAACAACACACTACTGCCATAGTATTTTACGTTTTATGGCTTATGTACAGACATATAGATAGATTTTTACAAGGTGGTACATAGAGAAAAATAACGAACGTCACATGGTTGTACATACATACATACATATGTATGTACTCCTCTTCATGTGTGAAAGACGAAAGACATAAAAGAAACATTCGTCGTTGGATGGGATGGATGGATGGATAACCCATCCAGCCAGCCAGCCAAACATCCATCCATTCGAGAGGGGTTTGGCGTGTTTGAAAGAATGAATGAATTGGTTGAGATGCGGACGAGCGAACGAAATGCGAAATGGTTCGATGGCTGGGCAAAAGGTTGTGTTCGTTGTGTAAAGCTTTCCTTACTATTTAGTTAGTGTATAAGGACGTCCGTTGTACTTGTTCCCATATGTCCAAAACTCTTGTGTGTGTGTTTACACACAAACACTCACAAAAAAGTATAGAATGTATGTAATGTGGTATGAATGTAAATGAATGATTGACGTGGTTATTATATGGAAATGTCATTTTTTGTTATGTTCTGAAGAAGAAAAAAACTTTTGAAAAGGAAAAAAATCAGCAAAATGACGTTTGATTAAAATTGGTTTAAGCCACAAAGGAACGTATACAGACAAAGAGCACAGAAAGGAACCTCAATTATAAGCCCACAAAACAAGACAAAGGATGAAAAATTAAGAAAAACCTAGAAAAGTCAATACTTTGAAAACAGTACTAAATTTTAAATTCTGCAGAAAACACTACTAACTCAAGAAATTGAAAGAAAATACAGATTTTTTAACAAATTTTATTAAGTACTAAAGTTTAGTACATCACTGAAAATGATTTAAATGATCTAAGAGTCTGTTTTTTGGCAATAATATTAAGGAATTGAAAGAAAATATAGATTTTTGAACAATTTTAAAAAGTACTAAAATTTAGTACTAATTGATTACCCAATCTAAAATACATAAAAAGCTTTGTTATACTTAAATAACACTTAATAACAGAAAAATAAGAAAATTGGAAAAATAAGCAGCAGATTTTATCAAAAACTAAAATTTAGTACTAATTGGAAATCAAATTTAAATGATATAAATGTTATTCTAATACTTCATTAAGCGGTGGTTATAATATTAACCACAAAAATAATTAAATGGGAAGGACAATAACGATTTTATCAAGTACTAAAATTTAGCACAAGCTTGAAATATAATGTAAACAATCTGCAGAATGTTTTAAATCAATAATTAAGCATCCCAATCACATATATATTTGAAAATCGATATTAGATTTTGTATTAAAATGTTTATCTACCTTGTTTCTAAGTTGGGTAGAAGATTTTATCAAAAACTAAAATTAAGTACTAACTGTTAATCTTATATAAATTACATAAACATTCTTCTTATATTTCACTGAAGCTGTGCGCAATATTATAACAACAAAATGGAAAGGAAAATAAGGATTTTCTTAAGTACTAAAGTTTAGCACAAGCTTTAAATATAATATAAACTATTCGATGAAAGTGTTTATTTGTTAAACATCCCAGTCAAATGTTTAATGAAAATCGAACTCAGATTTTGTACTAAATTAGAAATTATCTTGTTTTTTTGGCTTTTAATATGGAATTTTTTTGAATTTCTCAAAAAATCGGAAAGATTTTTATAATTTTTTTAATGTACTAAATTTTAGTAATCCTTATTTATATTTTGAATTAATAAATTTATAATATTTATCAAAAATTAAGAGGATTTTCATAATTTGTTAGCAGTACAAAATTTTAGTACTCTTTGAAAATGTGCCGAATAGCTTGATTTTCTTTTAAATGACAAATTTTTGAGAATTTTACTAACATTGAAAGATTTTGATAAACTATATAAGTGTACTAAATTTTAGAACTCTTTTTGTAAAGGTGAAAAATTATGTATTTTTCTATATAATTTGTGGAAAGTTGACGTTTTTCATAAATTATCTTTTAAATCTTTCTTTTTAAAATTAGTGTACTACATTTTAATATTTATTAATTGTTCGAAGCCGGGAATTTTTAGTTCTATATATTACTTTCTGTTATTTATTTATATTCAAAATTGAATTTGTCTCTTGAGACAAATTTGCTTTCTTTTTCTTCTTCTTAACACATAAAAATTATTAATGCAAATTGATTTTGGGCCAAAGTTTTTTCCTTACGGGTTAGGGAAATAATCCACCGAAAATTTTATATTCGTTTTTTATTCCCTACAAATTTATTGTATGTACATACATACATATGTATTTATCAATGTAAGATATAGTGGTGAGGAAGGAGGGGGGGTCATGTAATAAATTTCCAGTTTTACCACTCCTTCTTGAGTATTCGGCGAATGCTGCTCAAGTTTGCCTTAGCCTGGGTTCGATGCTGTTGTCGTTTGTTTCCCCGCAGTTTTTTTCTTTCTTTCTTTTTTTATTCGTTATACTTTATTATGGCTAACAACCATCTTTTCGTTTGTATATGTATGTGTGTTTTTTCGCAGCAACAACAACGACAACAGCCAACAAAACGTCTGCTGCTGCTGTTGCCTGCCATTCGTCCAATCGAATTCAATTGAGAGTCAATGCTGCTCTACTATGTACCAGAAAACGCACACACACACACTCTTACATTTGTTGGGCTAAAATAAGAAAGGAAAAATAACGATGAAAAAACCGTAAAATAAAACGAATTTTTATATTCCTTTTGCTATACTTTGACACTCGAAAAAAGCTGTGAAACGCGCGCTCAAACCTCCACAACCTCCCCCCGGACACACAGTCACACTTACTTTTACACTGGTGCAAAGGAATGTTGTACATAATCGAAAAAACATCCAATGAACCCAATGCAAAAAGGGACTTTTTTCCGGCCCAATGGGTGGCTGTGGGGGTTGTGGTTGGGGTATGGGCCAAAGGTGTACATATATAAACTGTTTTCTATATACAATTGCTAAAAAAATTGCTGTTCCCATGAAAGCACACGAGTGTGTATTGAATTCCTGTTCAGCAAGTTTTCTTGTTTTTTTTGTTGGTCCTTCCTTCGTTTCCTTATATTTCGAGCTTTCGTTTGGAGCACATAAATTTTCTTGCGAAATAACTTTCTCTGTGTGGGGTGGTTTGGGTGGGGGAGGAGGCCGGCCAAAGACACATTTTACCACACATTTCAACACCATTAACAAACCTTCTTACCAATAATGACATTTCTCCCCGGTATAGCACAAGTCTCACGACTCGTTAGCCTCCACCATTTTCTTCGTTCCCTCTTAAGAGGGGTGTCGTCCTCCCAGGCCGCACACAGCTTCATTGAGGCTGGGGGGGGGGAGATTTTTCCTCATTCTTCTTTTTTTCCTTTCTTCTATATGTACGACGAGTATTTATTGAATTTTTATAAGTAATAAGAGAAAAAAGCAAAAGCATTGCTTTCTTTTATTTGTGACTTTTTTGAGAATCCTTATTTCTCGGCGGCGCTGTTGTTGTTTCCTTTGGCATTCATGCTCCTGTGCGGCAGGCGCTCTATCGCAGGCGCTTTGCTGGGGAAAAAACTCTCAATTTTTGGGCTAAAACTCATACACTCACTCTCTTTTTCTCTTATGGTCGTTAACTTTTCTTTTTTTCCATATTTTTTTTTTTTTTGCATGAGGAAAATCTTTTTTTCTATATATATATAAAATCGCACACACATACAAATACGTATTGGTGATATATTTGTAAATGCCCTTTTACATCCATCCAACCATCCATCCATACACACGAATGGCTGGCTGGCTGGCTTCATCCCCCTGAGTGGTAGTAGGGTAAGTGTGTGTGTGTGAATGCGAGGTCCTTTGCTGAGTGTGTGTGTGAATGTGCTCACATATAGCGTGTGCTAGTATTTGTGCATATAGTCAACATTGATTACGATTGGGAATCCATCTATAAAACTCTATACCCGTTGGGTGTGTAATATGTGTTGTTGGCAGCAGCAACAGCAGCAGCTCAGTTTAGTTCAGCTTCGAACCGAAAAAAGCATGAATACATATGTACATACATTTTACGTGTTTTTCCCCAGTACATATGTATTGTATGTATGTAAGTATAAATGACATTAACTTAATACAACCCACAGTACCACCTACTTTTTTGCTGATGTTGGTTCTCGTTCTGCTAACGCTGCCGTTGTGGAAAAAGTATTTTACTTTATGTGATTTTTCTTTTTCTCTGTCTGTGAGTGTGTATGTGTGTGTGTAATGCCATAGAATTTTCCTTTTTTGCCTTGATTGTCTTTATTTGCTTGAGTGAAGAGGGCTTCACATCAAAAAAAAAAACATACACACGCTCAAGAGGAGCGTACGTTATAAAAAGTATTTTAGCATTTTTCTTATTTAGTGTGTTTGAGAATTGCATGAAATAAACACATATATACATATCCACTAGATATATGGATATATATAGATAGTTGGTTGGATAGATAGATATTTGCCATCTATACAAAGTATAGTATACTTTTAGGTGCTAAATGGAGCTCTCTTCAACAAAACTCAACATTTGCACCTTTAAAGGTAAAATAGGGCGGGAGGGTTAGTTTCGGGCTAGAGGAAAACTATATTAATTTAAAATTTCTTTAAGCAAAGTTTAGATTAAACTTTAGAAAATAAAATGGTTAAACAAGGAAGTCCAACACCTAAAAGTAGGCAATACTTTTTTGAAATTAAAACAAAAGAGAAAGTAGGCTACACTTCAATGATATTGATTGATTAAAAACAATTTAAGTAATTAATTAACATTATTTTATTTATTAATCAAAAATAATATTGAGTAATATATAAATTAAATAATATATAAACTAATATAAATTATTAATTAACTTTATTTAATATATTATTCAAAAATAATATTGAGTAATATATAAATTTAATATTATATAAATTAATTTAAATAAGTAATTTATATATTATTTAATTTATTATTCAAAAATAATATTGTTTAATATATGAAAAGAAATTAAATAATTAAAAAGTAGGCTACATTTATTAAAAACAGATACACATTTTTGTTTGGACAGGTTTCCTAATATTTTTGTATTCTTTGCATTTCTTCCTCTTTTTATTTTTAGTTTTTTTAAATTTTGATTTTTATTTTTTGCCGAAAATTAGACAACATTTTTGCTAGTATTTCTTTATTTTTCATGTCTTAAAAGTAGGCAACATTTCGTCATTGAAATAGACTTTGGATTATTTTTATTTTTCCTAATTTTTTACTATTATCTGATTACTTTGGAGCTTAGAAATAATTTATTTATTTTTTAGTTGTTTAAAAGCTTCTCTGGATTTTTTTAAATTATGATTTTTTTACTTTTATTTGGAGTTTAAAAATTATTTTTTTATTTTTAGTTTTTATGGACAGTTTTTTTAATTTAGATTTTTATAAATTATTTGCTTTAATTTAAAATTTTAGTCATTCATTTTCTGTCTGAAATTAGACAACATTTTTGCTAGTATTTCTCTATATTTTTCATGTCCTAAATGTTTCAAAACACCTGGAAATGATTTATTTTTATTTATTTAATCTTGTCTAATTACTCCGGAGTTCTGATATAATTAATTTATTTTTAGTTTTTATAAGCTTCTCAGGCAGTTTTTTATTTTTTAATTTTGATTTTTGGAAATTGTTTGATTTACTTTCAAATCCCATTACATTAATTTTTGCCTGAAATTAGGCAATATTTTTTGATAGTATTTCTTTACTTTTCAGGTCTCAAATGTAGGCAATCTTTTATTTTTCCTTGAAAACTCCTGGAAATAGGCTCTTTATATTTATTTGATTTTTCATTTTACTCTGGAGTTCAAAAATAATTTATTTATTTTTAGTTTTCGTAGACTTCTTTGTATAATTTTTTATTTTTGATTTTTAAATATTATTTGTTTTACTTCAAAACTCCATGACTCTAATTTGAAACTGAAATTTGGCAATATTTTTCATGGATTTCTTTTGTTTCAAAACTCTTGAAAATAGGGTTTTAAGATTTACTTTTTATAATTTTTTAAAAAATATTAAAAATAATTAATTTTAATAATTTTTTAAAAAATATATTTTTTTTGAAGAATTCTTTTTTTTCCTGATATCACTCAAATACAAATGCTGATGGCCGCTTATCTATCTGTTAACAATTAAATGAAAAAAATAAACATTTCATTTGTTTATTATCTATCTCTGCAGCCATACTTCTCCTCCAACCATCCATCCATCCGCCTATCTATCTATCTGCCTGTATTGCATTCAGGCAGCCATATTTTTTAAGATAATCATACAGCACAATGATTCGTTTTACTAAGCAAATAAAACCAATCACATTTTTTTGTTGAAGAAAGGAGCTAAGGGGGTGGCCAGGCCGGCCGACCGTTCACTTGTATGGAAATGGGGGCTTTGCCTTATCTTATCTCAAAGTGGAGAGTAAAGAGGGACGTTAGGGAGGCAATGTGTGTTACCATTGGTACAAAAACTTAACCAATAGACAGCAATCTTTCAGTGATTATAACCAGAAATCTTTGAAGATTTATGATTCAGTAAATACAGAACGACGAAAAAGCAATTTCGAAAGCATTTATAAATAACAGAGAGCGGGAAGAAGGGGGGGGCCAAAACAACAAGGTTGGACCCGTGGAGTTTAAACGTAGTTTATGGCTATTATTTTGTGTAGAATATTAATAACATTTTATCGTTATCTTTTTTTTTTTTTTTGTTCAACAAATTTCGAAAATATACTCGAATATCTTGTGTATGTGCTACTCATTTTATGGCTGAATAAATACGGAGAGAAAAAAATATATATATCTTCAAATGGAATTGATAATATTCTGTGTTGTTTTATAATTTTATAAATTAGATTTGTTGTTGTCAAGATTTATTTGTTCATGTTGTTTTATTTTATTGAAATAGTTACTGGGAGTGCTCAATGAAGAAATAGCTTTGCTCTCGTTTTAATCAGGAATGATTTTTCAAGTGAGTGGTGGCGGTGTTGGCGCTGCTGCTGGTGGTGGTGTTGGTTATCATTCAAACAGTTGTTAATGGTTATTTGAAGAGTTTAAAACGGAAATTTTGTGGCTCGTAATGTTTCGAAAATTTGAAATTACTTTTAAATTTTAAAAAAATCAAATATATCAACTTTTTACTTATAAATGTTTTTTCTTATCTTGTCTTTGCAGGTAATTACAATTTAAATTCACTCAACTCATTATTAAAAAATAAAAAATAAGTAAGTACTAAAATGTAAAAAATTTCGCCCCTCTGGCCGCCTTGTTTCCTTATAAAATAAGTCCCTTCCCTCAAAAATTTTTAGTTTTTTATTAAAATTCTCATATTTTTTTGAGCTGGCCACCTTGTTTGCCTGTGCTGCCTTGTCAGACAGTAGTTGAAAACCACAATTATTTGTCTGACAATTTATTTCAGTGTTATCCCGGGGTTTCTGCCTCCTGCAAACTACTAATGATGTTCACATTGCTGTAGTCACCTCTTAGCTTGGCATCTTTGCTCTCCCCTTGGCTGGCTTTCATTTAAGGCCAGCGAGCTGAAAAAAAAATTTCATTCAAAAATCATCATTTTCATTGTGTAGGCGCGCGTTTTGTAGTTGATGATATTCATAACAGAAAGAGGTGCGTTTTAGTCTCGCACAAAATTTTTTTTGTTGCTCGTCTTACCTTTTGGCAAAAACCCTACACGCGGTATAAGTAAATATGGTGTGTATTGTTAAAGCGCGTTTTCGTCTCCTTTAAAACGTTTAAATTCACTTTAAATTCAAGGCTGTGCAGTGTTGTTGTTGCTGCCTGGTCTGGGGCTGTCTGTAAAGCTTAAAAATTATGAATGAATGACTGACTGAATGCACCAGAAATTTGTGTTGTATGCAAATGTTGTCGTTGTTGGTCTTTTTTGAGACCTAAAAGAAAAAAGCTCTCTCTGCTAAGTGTTAAAATAATTTACGAGCTATTGAAGCCGCATAAAATTGCATGTAAGCAGAAGTTGCTTGCCCTGAATGAGGCCTTATTGTTAGTTGATTACAGGAGAAGCAAAAAAATGTCCAGACTTACAGATGAATTCAACCTACTGATCAGCAAGTCACAGAACAAAATATAGAATCAGTGAAATAAGGGCCAGAATAATATCAAATAAAAGAAAAATATCAAATAAATGGCAAGATAAGAGATCAGATTTAAGGGAAAAGGTTGGAGGAACAAACCAAAGCAGGAGGGATATAGAGAAAAAAGACCTGAGAAGAAGGGGAGAATAGAAATAATACAATGCCAGTTAAATATAATTTCATTAACTTTAAATTCCCCAAAAAGTCAGTAATTTCTTGGTTTTATTTTATTTTTTATCTTAGAGAAGTTTTAGAATTTAGTGGCTAGAATATATGCCACACTTTTTCTTTTATAGAGGGCGCCCACATATATGCTTTACTTTAAATTTTCTTGGTATTGTTGCACTTTTTCCATTTAGGAAAGCTTTGGTATTCATAGTCCTGAACATAGGCCACACATTTATTTGTTCGAAACGCCCATAGATATGCTCTGATTTTTTCTATTTCTTGGTATTCTCTTATTTGCTATTTTTAGGAAAAGTTATTTAATTGAAAGCCACATATTTGCTTGGGCTAAGAAGCTCCAAAAGATAAGGTCTATTTTTAAATTTACTTTATTTTATATTAATGGAAAGCTTTTTCTTCGCTTCTTACAGACTCCCTAAGAAAGGGATTATTTTTAATTTTCTTGATATAGTCTTATTTTCTACTTTAAGGAAAATTATTCAATTTAAAGGCCACATTTTTTGATATTTTTGATTTTTGATAGCATATAAGCCCCACAAAATATTTTCTATTTTTAATTTTCTTAGTATTGTTTTATTGGTTACTATAGGAAAGCTTTTGACTTTAAAGCCTAAGATATGGTTTATTTTTAATTTTCTTGATATTATCGGAAAACTTTGGTACAGTCACCCTAAGATAGGCTTTGAATTAAAATGTATCCAAGCCTAGAACGTATGCTTCACATTTCATTCTCTCTCTCTTCCCCTTTGACTCTCCCCAAGATATGCTTTACTTTTTTAATTATTTTACTATTTCTTTCACAATGTCTCTTAAATTCCTTTGGAACAAAGTAATCATATTTTTTCTAAATAATTTAAAAGCATTTAATTAGAAATTTGTATGTGGAAAAATTTTTCTCCCCAAGATATGCTTTACTTTTTTTAAAGTATTTTATTATTTCTTTCACAATGTTTCACAAAATTCCTTTGGAACAAAGTAATCTTATTTTTTGCAAATAATACAAAATCATTTAAATAAGAATTTTAATGTGGAAAAATTTGGAATTTCATTTCTGAATAATTCAAAATCATTTAAATAGAAATTTTTATGTGCAAACATTTTTCGAATTTTTATTACATTTTGTTTTGACCGAAAAACCCCCCATAAGGCCGACAAAGTATTTCCGAAAATTAAATTGCCAACTTTATTAAGCCCAAAATCATAAACAATTTTCACAAATTATAGAAAACCGAACGAAAAACAAAAGCAAAAATTTTTTTGGCATTCAAAACGAAAAACTAAGACTAAAGCCATAATAATGGCAATTTTACAATATTTTTACAATACATATATGCACAAACTATATCTGTACGTGTATATATGAGAGCAGACTAACTAAAATAGATAAAACGACAAAGCCAATTAATCAAGAATTCTTAAATAATGATTTGACTATTTTTATTAAACGACAACAACAGCAAACAATCACACAAGACAGAGTGTTTTTCACTCACTCACTCATTCGTTCTTGTAAATTTTCATGATTTTATTGTTCATTTTATTTGCACTGCACCACCGATACTTAGCCAGTCAGCCAGCCAGCCTGCCAGCCACTCAGACATAGTCAACGCTACTACATTTCTTATTAGTAATGAGCCATTTGTGACAGCCAGCCTTTGTATGCCTCCACCTCACCCTTGGCTGGCTGGCTTTCTTCCTGGCGATTACATTTCAAAAATACAAAGAAACTCGGCAAAATTAATTAATGCCTGACATTATGGATTTGATAGGGAAAAATCGATGCAAAAAAATCATCATCATCAGCACTCACCAACTAACTCACCCATCATTATTAGCCTCATAAAACATTGTGGCTGTCGTCTGTGGTGTGCTCCTCACTAGACAGCAACTCGCGAGACACTCGAGCAAAACGTGGCTAAATTTAGTTAAATGTGTAACATCCCAGCATACAGGAGGAGCACCTACTCGGGGGATCATAAGGAAGACAAACAACAAAATGCAGACTAAGAAAAAAAAAAGAAGAAACAAAAAAAATGAAAACAAAAATGAAGTGCTAAAGATATATAGAAAAGAAAAGCGTTGGCAAATTACATTAATACTCGCAGACAATATGCTTTATTTTACACGCCGTCAGAATAAGTCCAACCAAATCAAATGGCTTACATTTAATGATCTTTTGTCTGCGACTTTCAACGCGTATGTGAATGCGTTCAGCCGCTGCCACTGTCTCTGCCTCGTAAGACATTATTAAAAATGACAAATTTTCGTTAAAGTATTAAAAATTGTTGGTCTAAACAAATTTTTGTTTAGAGAACGGAGAACACACACTAAATTAGTCGCCATTCCGCCAACCTCGGTCGATTTTCCTCCTCCTCCTCCTTGTCTGAGAGTAGAAATAAAAACGCATTGACATCAAAGTGTTTTTGCTGAAAAATTACATCAATTCATTTTGAAAGATTTTTCGCCAGAGACTAGAGATATTTTGCGGGGCAAATCCACATTTAATTACACTAAATTACACAAAAGAAACAAAAGATTAGGAAAACAAAATTTCAAAGGCTCTACAACAATGTTGCAATTTCCAAAGAAAGTGGGATTAATCGGAGAGATTTTCCCCAGTTATCTTATAATTGAGAGAAGAAATTTACTAAATCTAATCTTTATTTACATGGCAATAAATGTAAAATTAAGGAAATTACCCGTTTCTTAATTTTAATATTTGCGATTTGTGTTTTATGGGGAATTTAACTTTCGGAGACACGTTGGGCGCCACTTTCGTCTTTTCATAAATCAAGAATTGCAACTATATTTCAACATTATTAATATTAAAAAATAAAAAATATATTTTTTTAATTTAATTCCACGTTGGGCGCCATTATCATCTCTTTAAATTATTTTTTAATTTTAGATAAGATTTCTTGAAATGTTTTCTTAATATTGACATTATTTACAAGTTGTCAACAATTACAAATTTAAACGATTTCGTTGATTTATTTGATTTTTTCTTTAAACGTCACGTTGGGCGCCATTATCATCTCTTTCTTCGATTATCTGACTTTAACTACTCTAAATAATTTAATTTACTATTTCGGCTGCGTAAACATTTTGGAGATTTTTCTTAATATTTTTTACATAGTTTACATCATGTCAACAATTGAATTCTTGACAACTGATAATAATTTACTCCATGTAATGCAAGTAAAATAACTTTAATAATTTATTGACATTGTTTACATGGTGTAAAATTTATTTTCTCATTTTTTTACTTTGTTGACACTATGTCAACAATTACATTTTCGACATTTTCTAATAATTTGCACCCTGTGAAGCATATAAAACAGCTTTAATAAGATATTGACATTGTTTACATGGTGTACAATTTTTTCTCAATTTTTTACTTTGTTGACACCTTGTCAACAATTGAATTTTTGACATTTTCACCATATAATGCAAGTAAAATAACTTTAAAAAATATTGACATTGTTTACATGGTGTAAATTTTTTTCTCAATTTTTTAGTTTGTTGACACCATGTAAACAATTGAATTTTTTGCCAATTTGTGATAATTTACACCGTGTAATGCAAGTAAAATAACTTTAAACAAATATTGACATTGTTTACATGGTGTACATTTTAATTCTCAATTTTTTTATTTTTGAATTTTTGCTAATTTGTGATAATTTACACCATGTAATGCAAGTAAAATAACTTAAAAATATATTGACGTTAAGTTAATGGCGTTTTTAGAATCATTTGTAGATTGCTGCAAAGTTTGACATTGTTTACATGGTGTAAAATTTGAAAAACTCTAGTTCCTTAATTTATCTTCCTTTTTGTATGATTTTTGTTAATTTCTTTAAATTGTGTCGTTGTTTACTTCTCTTGCCTTTCATTAATGGTTAACCTTCTCCTCGTCTGCTGATTTTAAAGCGGTTTGGCCTCTTAATAACTTGTTAGCATTTAGCACATATTAGGCCTAAAGCTGTGTTAACTAACACCTCTTACAAAAGCCAAAATCTCATAAATAAACATAAGCCAAAACTAAAGGGGGCATGCAGCCAAACATACATACACACACACTCATGTTTACACATATATACACACACACACTTGCAAACTTTTTCAATGTCATTGTTCTAAAATCAACAGGAGTTGTTTGACTTTAAGCCGAAAATGCGTGAGAATTTGCATACAACAGCAACAACAACAGCGAAATTAAATTTTCGCGTCAAACGCCCTCCTGTTGAACAAAAACCCGCCCCCACACCACGGCCTCACACACATGCAATTGACACAAATTTCTCTCTATGATACACCGGTACTTTAAATACAACTCCATCATGCCACATGCCACATACGCAGGCTATAAGCAAATGACCGCCAAAATGTAAACCAGTCAAAAGACTCGAGTACATGGGCAGCAGCAGCAGCAACAACACGACCATAAAGCTTTTGTTGCATTTACAACCACAAAACAATACCGCACATAAGGCTGGGGCCAGGCAAAGGAAGGCAGTTTGCCAGTAAAGGATAAAGCGGGAGCTAGGGTGGCAAGGAGCGAGGAGGAGCAGAAGCTTTAACTTGTTGTTGTGTGTACACACAATGCTGATGATGGCGATGATGAAGACAATGTGAACATTATAAAAATGTTGTTGGGGTGGGTGTGCAGTAGGGAGGGCAAAAACTGTAACACAACAGCAACAACAAGCAAACAGAAGGTTAAGCCTGCAATTGATATGAAAGTGGACATTCAGCCACACTCACACACAATAATAATGCCAGCAACAACAATAGCGACAACATTCATGCCAGCAACAAATATTTGTATACATGTGTTGTTTAAACGGAAAACCGCGTTTATAACATTATATGGCCGGGCGCAACGTACCAAAGACAGTCCAATCCAATCACTCCATGGAAAAATCGGAAGGGAGAGGGTAGGGTAGAGGTGCATCCATATGTCAGTTGTTTGTGAGTGTGTGTGTGTTGTTGTATTTTTTTCGTTGGGTTTGTTTAAGCTAAATTTGCAACAGTTTTTTTCTTTGCACTCGCTCTGTTTGAGTTTTTGCGCGCCAAAGTTAATGACATGTATGAATGGTGGCTGACGCCGGGGGAGGAGAAGCAGAAGCAGGAGGTGTAGGTGGGGTTTGCGGATGCTAAAATGTTTTTTTGGATTGCTAATGTTGCAAGTACAAAGGTCATAGCTTTTGTGCGAAAATGGAGGGTAGAGATTTCAGCTGATTTTTCGGGTTTAAAAAAATAAGCCAAACAAGCAGGTGTATTGTCAAGGATTTGAAAGGATTTCTTTATTAAAAAAAAAACAATTAATTTAGAAAAAACTTAAATTCATGAAAATGGGGGGAAATAAATTTGGAAAATATCTTTCGGTTTTAAAAATTCGGTTGATTTGAGGGAAGATTTGAAAGGATTTTTTAATTTCAAAAAACAATTAATTTAGAAAAAATTAAATTCATATAGAAAAATTGGGAAATATGTAAAGAAAACAAAAATGGAAAATGTTAAAAAAGTTAAACAAATGATTTTATTTTTTTCTTCAGAACTTACAAAAAAAAAATTTGGAAATATTAAAAAATTAAAAAATATTTTTATTTTTTTTTAATATTTTTTATTTCTTCAGAACTTAAAAAAACAATTAATTTGAAAGCGTTACTTTCATACAGCAAAAATGGGAAATATGCAAGGAAAACAAAAATGGAAACTGTTTAAAAAATTAAAAAATTGTTTTAATTTATTTAATAATTTTTTTATTTCTTAACAATTTTTTCCTTAACATTTTTGTGTTTGGAATTTTAAACACTCGAATTTCAGCCATTTCGATCATGTTTTTCTCTGGCGAATGAAGTTTTTTAATAATTTTTATTTTACATTAACCTCAAGTCCAGGAGATTTCAATTTCAGACACCTGTTAACTATTTCCTCTTGCATTTCAAAAAAACTATCTTGTTCTTGTTTTTCTTTTCCATTTCTTCAATTTTTAAAATTTTGAATTATTTTCCTGTATCATTTTTGTCAAGCTGATATATTACCTATTTCGTTCTGCCCTTTAAAAAGTTTTTGTCTGGGTCTTGCTAGACTTTATATTTTTTTGTAAAATACAAAAGTCAATGTCTTTATCAGAATATTCAAAAACAATAAACTTCCCCTTTAACACAAACAAAGGTCTACGCAGGAGGAGCTGTAGTAACATCGTCGTAATCATCATCAGCAGCAGCAATAGCATCGTTAGCAGCATCAGGAACATAGACAACATCAGGCGCTCATCCTCTTGCTCCCTATTATCATAGTCAGTCATGCTAAACCAATTGTTTCCAATTCACTATCGCCACAACATCATCATCATCGTGTTCTCTTCCTCTTGGGGAACAAGCTAAGCAGTAACTTTGCCATAATCATCATCGTTATACACGGCATCAGTGACATCAAAAAAAAAAAAACATAGACAACATCATCATCTCCTATCCCCTCCCTATTATATATTTATCATAGTCAGACATATACCGTACATCTGTCTCTATCATAATTTTCCTCACCATCATCATCATAATATTTTCATCCTCTTCTGCAGATATTCCTATATGCTCATCATCATTATTGTTCTTTATAACTATTCGGAAGAGCTTACGTTCAATATATTAGCTTCATTTCACGTTGGGCGCCAGTTTTATTATTATTCTTCACTATTTGTTAGCAGTAACTACAGCAACATTATCATAATCATCATCTACCCCTTTATAATAGTCATGATGCACAGTTTGTATTCTATATATTTGCTTCATTTCACGTTGGGCGCCATTATCATTCTATATTATTTCTCTGGAACAGCTATAGAAACGAAACGTGATTGATATAGACATGATCTCCTATAAATTACTTTCATCCATTGTTATCCTAGCTACGTAAACATAATATGATCAAGATCTATTGATATGATCAAGATCTTCAATAAATTGAGTGCCTTGTTATTCTTGTTCTATATTTTCTATTCACCTCACGTTGATCGCCATAATCAGCTTTATTTCATCTGGTTCTATTTCTTTGTCCCTAGCAGTCCTCCCTCTAACTATTCGATGGCCTTCACTTCATCATCATCTTCTTCTAATTCTTTCCTATAACTAACTATATCTCAATATCATCATCATCGTCCTTCACAGTTTAGTTCATCACCCTGCATTTTCAACATCTCCACAACTCTTTGTGCTCCTCCAAACCATGTCTTCAACTCTCATCCTCATCATCATCATGAGCAGCAGCAGCATTGTCTTTGTGCAACTCCAATCATATATCTCAGCTGTGTTCCTAGTATCCCTCTACTACTCTTCCGTTCTTTCCGGCTTCCCTTAGTGCATCATATGCAGACGAAGACCCTGCCACTAATGCATGTTCATGTGTCGCATACAGACCCATTTATAATAACAACAAATCCCTATATGTGCTGCATGTGAAAACTTCTTCCTTTTATCCCAGCCCACCAAAAAAAAAAAAAAAAAAAACAAAAAAGCTGAGGATGATGAGACTAGAAACCGGAGTCGAATATAAATCCCAGCAAAGATAAATCATATATATTTGTTTTAACCAGTTACAACCCACAAATCTATACAAAAAAGCAAGAAAATAAATATTAGAAGGACGACAACGACGATGACTACGATGATGATGATGATTGTGACAGTTTATGAAGCAGTCGGCAGGATGTTCTAAGAGTTTGGGAGTTTCTGCAACCAAGTCAGAAAAAAACACAAATGCATGTTTTGTTGCAAGAATCCTGGCTAAGGATATAAGCAAGTAGCCAAAGAGCGAGAGAGAGAGAGTTTTAAGGATTGTTGGTTACAAATGGATTTTTTGTCGTTGTGGTTCATAACTGTCTGCTGTCACATTTCTTGCTGTTGTTGCCGTTGCCTTGCCTAGCAAAGTAACGGAAAACTTGAAGAGTTGGTTTTGTTTTTGTTTTGCTGCATTACAGGAAACGGAAATGGATAAAAATGAACATACAGCAGCTTTTAGTTCTACTAGAAACTAAGACTGAGCGAGAGAGGGAGAAATCTCAACTTAAATTTTGCCATCAATAAATCCATAATCCAACTCGTTTTGCACAACATTCAAACTTGAAAACTCCCACGCTTTTCTTAGCTTCGCTTGTCTGCCAATATTTGAATTTAATTCAATTTCCTGGCGAACAATGAGCGTGGAACCTTTCCTTTTGTGGCCATTGTTCTTGGCATTATTTGAAATTCGATCGAATTGAATTATTATTTTGTTTTTTATTTTTTGTCGAAAACTACAGCTTCATTTGGCATGGTTTTTTGCATACTCGTATCAATTGTTTTCTTGCGTTTTTTGTATTTTGGGCACACAGGAAATCATTAAAAAGAACTGGAAAAAAAATCAACAACAACTTAAAACGAAAAGCACTCTTGATATCAATAAAAACGTTTTATTCCGTTCAATACCGATGACAGAGACCCGGGTTTCAAGTGCGTTTGTCAGCGTGTGTGTGGAGAGATTTTATTTTGGTTTTTAATTTAAACATATGCTGGCTGGTTGGCTGTGTCTCCTCAATCCGCAGACTCCAGTGGAGGAGCAAGAGGCTGATTCTGCCCATAAATTTGGGACACACACAAAATAAAGTATGAATGAGCGTATGGTATACACGATTCTTCCTGTTGTGCTGTGTGCCTCTAAATGGTGATAATAACGACGACGATGATGACAACAACAACCTTTGCAAACACTCATAATGACAACAACAACAACCATGTCACAAACTGGGTTTTGTTGTCTGCTGTTGCTGCTGCTAAACCCAGAAATTGTCTGATTTTTAATTCAATAAAGGACTTGATGACGATGCTGGCGATGATCATTATCTTGGTCTTGACAATACTCATGATCACAATCAATCCTTGTACTTGTTCCCCACTCACACTCTCGCTCGTTCTTCTTTTCCTTCTCTATTTCGAAATTTATGAATTTTAATTGAATCGGAAAAATATGATATTGAAATTTGCATATGAACCAAATTTATGTAGGCGTTGAATATGATTTTGAAATGCAAAAGACTTGAAGAAAAAGAAAAAGATCAATAATTTCAGGAAAAAAGAAGACAAACAAAAATGCAAACAATGTTCAGGCAAGGGTTCAAAAAAGTCTTCTTTTTTCTTATATTTATTTGAGAGCCTTAAAAGAGGTCTTTATTTTAAGGCTAAGCCCTAAGATAGGCTTTATTTTTAGGGTTTACCCAAAAGTAGACTTTTTCTTGAGCCCAAAGGTAGGCTTTATTGTTTTCCCTAAATTTATTTGAGAGATTTCAAAATTAGCTTCAAATTTTTAAAACAATTTGAGATGTAATATTTTTTAAATTCAATTTTGTTTTATAAAAATATCCCAGTTCAAAAATATTTTTTTGTAATTTAAAATATTTTTTCAAATTTAAAATTCAAATTTTTAATTATTAATTTTGGAAATTTAAATTTCTTCAAATTTTCTACAATTATTTAAGTCATAATATTAGCTATTTTTTAATACTGTTTTATAATGAAACCTAAAGTAGACCTTATTTTTTAAAATTGATTTGAGAGATTCCAAATTAATTTTTTTTTTCAATTTTCTAAATCAGTTAAGATCTAATATTTTTATAATTCTTAAATATTGTTTTATACTTAATTTTTGCTGGAATTTTTCCGTATTTTTAAATTATTATATTATTCTAAAATTAGACTGCATTTCAGGATTTAGCCTAAAAGTAGGCTTTATTATTAAGGTCTACCTAAAAGTATACCTTTGCTCCTCAGAATTCTATTCTACGCCAAAGGTAGGCCCTAATTTCTGATTTAAATTTGAAAAACCTCAACTTTATATATTTATTTATTTTCAAGACTTTAAAGCTTCCATCTAAAACTTTCATTTCAAATGAACCTTTAATTTAAATTTGTCGAAGTTCTTAATACATTCAGTGTTACCAATCAATTCATCAAATTAAGCAACGTTTTTATCTCAGACTCTTGTCTCAGTCTCTGGGCTAAACTTCAATTTTACCCTTTTCATTTGTCATTTATCTACAAATCATGCAGCACACTCCCCTTTCTCCACCATTTCCAGGGCCATATCCTTTGGCAAAGACAAGGCAAGGCAAGGAACGCCAGCAACGTTTTGTATATGACAAACACAAATTACTAATGACAATCTTTTACATTTCGATTTTTGTTACTTAAGTGTTACATCCACACACACTCATACAGATATACATATTTAAACACATACATACACCCTCGAACATAATTACAAAATGTTATCTGGGAATTGCTTATAGAGAACTTATGAAATGAAATGTTGAAATGTTGTTGCCGTTCAAGTTCAGTTTTGTTATTTTCAAAAAGTCCTTAAGGAGTTTTTTAAAACTTATCGAACTCTTTCTATAACCCGCCGCCATACACATTCATCCGGGCGAACACACACTCTTCCTCTCTGCTCTCCTCTCATTTTGACTGTCTGATGTGTTTGATGATGTTGAAGATTTTGACAAGGTGGGTTTATGGGTGGTTTGGTTTTGGGATTGATGTTGTTGGCTGGGGTGGTGTGGGTTTGGTGTTAGGATTTCAAGGACTACTACAGCGTGCGTTGAAGAACGTTTTGTAAATAACAAATCAGGCATTTATAAATGATGTACGGCACATTCCCCATTTTAATGCCACATCGATACTAAACCAAACACCATTTGTTTGGTAACTCTTTGCGATGGCAAGCCACCTTCCCCAGCCTCAAACACATCCTCAGCCATATCCTTGTGCTCTTAAGTCACAATCAGGTTTTGTGAGATTTGACTGTGTGTGTGTGTGTCGCAAAAGTATTTTCAATCTAATAAGACATGATTGTAATTAATTAAATTAATTCGTTTCGGTTTTAATACACGAAATGTTGTAGCTTTCACTTTCAAACGGGCCCAGGTTAAGGGCGGGCGCGATTTCAAACTTCTGTGCTTCTGTCCTGTTTAAGGATAATGCCTTGACATGAAAGAGTTTCCTCAAGGCTGGGGGGACATTGAGGTTAAGGGGTTTTGGGGCGGGGGGTAGTTTTGTGTGTTGCTTCACAAATTGACATTGATTGGAAATTTTTGATTGGATTTTTGTTTGAATTCGTGTTTAAATCCCAGCTAGACTGTTGCTGGGGGTTCACTTGAGGTTGGACTAAAGAGACAGTTTACATGCCCCAAAACGTACAAATTGTGAGGAAAATTAATGATGTTCGCCGTGTTCTGATTAGGGCAAATGAATTTGTACAAGACAAGGATGACTTGTAGACCCTTAAGGAACACTTTAAAAAGGGAAACTTTTTAAAATAATATCTTTAATAAATATAAAAGATTTATATATTTTAATATTTAAAATATGTAAAATCTTTAAATTTGCAAAGCTTTTAAAAAATAAAGATATATATTTTAAAAGCTTTTCAAAATAAAAGCTTTATATTTGTAAAGCTTTTAAAAACAAAAGCTTTGTATTTTTAAAGCTTTTAAAAATTAAAAATATATATTTTAAAAGCTTTTCAAAATAAAAGCAATAAATTTTAAAGCTTTTAAATATAAAATCTTTATATATTTAAAGCTTTTAAAAATAAAAGCTTTATATTTTTAAAGCTTTTAAAAATAAAAACTTTAAAACAATTCTTATGAGAGATTCTGAAAATTTAAAAATTTTTAAAGTCAACTTTTAGGCATTGTTAAAAATTTGCAAACAAGTCTATTTTGTGGGGTTTTCAAATATTCAAAAATATTTGTCTTCTTCCAAACAATTTTTATTGTTTTGGGATTTCAAAAGCAATGCCTGATTTTAGGCTTTTCTGGATATTTTATTTTTCGCTACGTTTTGTACTTTTTACACCCGAACTAATCACATGTGTGCCAAGCTTTATTTTGCCTAGAAAAATATCTAATCATGCCAGCCATTACATTAATTAAACCCTTTCCAAAGCCTTTTTAAACACAATTTTCCTTTTCAAAAATTTGAAAGGTATAAAACTGGAAATACAGGTTTTTTTGTATTCAACTGGGGAAGGGTAGGAAAGTATTGTCATTCCACACATATGTGTGTGTAATATTTCGGCCAGTTAGGTCCATTTCGAAAATTATTACTAATCATGTTGGCCAGAAGGATATAATAAATTTTATATCTATACAAACAAAAATCATCATCATTATTACACACACAAGCCCGGAATTTCGTTCCGTTTCGTTTTTGGGGAAAAGGTAACGCATTTTAATTATTTATTTAACATATACAGCAACAACAACAATGGTCATTGGTTATATTTTTTCGTAAAACACACAAAATGGAGAAAGGACAAAAGGTATGGGTAGGGTCAGTTTGCTTAAAGGCTGCCATATGTAATGCCATTAATTTTTGATGTATGTGGATATTTACTTTTTTGGGGGGAGGGGAAACCCATTTTTTATAGCTCCGCATATAATTTAAACGGCTAAAACCAATCTTTTTGTATTTTTCTATTAAAAATCCCAGCAAATATCAAAGCATAACTTTAGGCTGGGGGAGAAAGAAAAACTATAGCCTACCTTTTAAAAGGGGGGAGAACAAAAAGTGTTGCCTACCTTTTAGGCTTAATTAGTAATAATTACATATGCAGCATTATTGTTTAGTTAGCTAGAACTGAAGAGCTTAGGAGGCCTTAGATAATAGCATAAAATGTGGAATATGGTCTATATGGCAGATGACGATGAACGATGATGAGCTAATGTATTGTTTGCTTTTTAGCAATTAATTGAAAAAGAAGAGTTTAGTTTCGGTTTGTTTTACGGACTGGCTGGCATGGAAAAAAGAGGAAAAACCCAGGGAAAAATTATCATCATGATGAGGATGATGATGAAAGGTAAACATTAAGGCATTGATGACTGACTGCAGCAGGACCAGGCACCAGGGTAACGGGTAGCGGCCAAGTTATGAGTGCTTGTGGTTAGAGATTTTTCCTTTTCATAACATTTGCTTTTTAATTTTAAACATCATTAACATTGTGTGTTTACGAAAAAGCAAATATTCATCATTCTAGCAGGCCAGCCGGCCAGGCAAATACTTGGCTGCTGCACAGCCCCCCAACTCTACATGTAATGAAATGAGCTTGTTTTGTATGGGCGAAAAAACACATAACCTTTTTGCTAATTATTTATTTAAATATTAAACACAAAGTAAAGAAGATGCCATACTCAAAACACAAAAAAGAATTACATGCGTTACACAAACGAAAACCGCATATGTACTCACTCGCATATGAGTTTACTTCCCCCACCCTTCCGAAAAAAGGTTTCAAAAGGAAATAGCCAAAGCCTGTTTTAGGGCGTTTGGCTAAAATGAAAAGGCTTAGCATACTTTGGGGCGTTGGCCGGTGAAGACCAAAAACACTCACAAAAAAGAACTGAAAAATGAAAAACTCTTTTTTTTTGGGGTTTTCTATAAATTACAAATATGTGAATATGATTTTTGACCATGGCCAAACAGCCAACGCCTGAAAGTATAACTCAAATAAATTAGCTTTTTCGGTATTTATTGATGATAATGGAACAATGGATGTTGTTTTGGAGTTTGGATGGCAGCTTATCAGTGGGGCAAAAAGGGTTGTCAAATGATGTTGCAAAAAGGATTAATTTTCAAAGATATCTCACACAGACACAAGCCTACTTTTGGGTGGGGGCTTCGAGGGGAGGAGGGAGGATGAGTTTTCTGTAACGTAATAAAATTTTACATTATTTGCTTTTTTTGTCAACGTTAACGTGGTGGCTGTGCTGAGTCTGTCTCTTGAAAAGAAGCAGAGTTTTAAGTTACAGGCTGTGCATAAAATTAGATGATTTCACATGTTAAGTTGGAGCAGGAGGAGGAGCAGGAGGCCGGGTCTGCTGCCAATGCCGATGCTGTCTCTAATTGCGTTTAAGGGCTTATGGAAGGAAAATTACATATGACGACTGTATATGTAAACATACTTATATAAACATCCGTACAGATACATTTTAATGTTATAAAAACAACAAAAGTAACTAATGATGGCTTATATGTATAAATATATATACAAACACACATTTGTATATATATACATATTATTTTGCCTGTGTAGGAAAAGCCAACAGGGGGAGGAGTTGGAGCTGGAGTATGGTGTGTAATGATAAAAAACGATGATCAAATCAAAGTATAACATCAGGGCATGGCAGTATACGCAGGAAACAGCAGAAGGAGAAGGACGAGTAGGAGGTTTGACAATTTTTGCTTTTGTCATAAACATTGAATCTTCTGCAGCTACTGCCAAGACACAAAACTCCTCACTCTCCTCATGCCACACTCTGTTATAAATATAAATTAAAAAAGGGTTGATGCTGCTGCTGTTGCTGCTTAAGCTGGCTTGCAACATCAGGCTCATCATAACACACGGCGCAGCGCGTCAAGACGTGAAACGAAAAAAAAATCTGTTTGAAAAAGGCTTTTAAACGTGCACACACATACCATATGTAACAAAATACAAAAACCAGGACCCGGCAACAAACCAACCTCCCTCCCCCATGATGGCAGCTTACAAAGGAAGCGTCATATGAGGCGGCAAGGTCTGTAACTCAGTATCTGTGTATAAAACATCATCAGTATTGACTTTATCAAGTGTCTATGCCTACGTACGTGTATATGAGCTGCTCCTGTTTTCCTTTAACCCCTTCCCCACAAAATGTTGTCCTGACGTCCTGTTTTTTCGTAAAACGAAAATGAGGCTGCCTTCTTCTTCATTTTTGTCTTTTGTAATCTGAATTGACATGCATGTTAAAATTCAAAACCATACTTACCCACTCCCCAGCGCCATGGCCATACTTTTCGAAAGTTTGTCTTCCTCCCGCCTCCTGGCACGCATCCTGATGTTGCTGTTATTGTTGTTTTTTTTTCTCTGTTCATATGATTGTTTTATTTTCATTAAATTCCTGCTTCTTAAGCACATAAAAACAAGGGCAGGAGTAAATTGAAATTATTTTTTTTCGTCAATGTCGATGTCTTCCTCCAGCTCTTCTGGTTAATGTGTGTGTAATTGCAAGAAGAAGAAGCAGCAGCAGCAGAAAAAAACTCAGCACAATATTTGTTTGGCATTAATGTTTCAAAAACAAAACAAACCCTTTGACTCATACCCCGCCCCACATGAATTGCGTTTAATTTCTTCGCCCCCACCCCCACCAAACACTTCTGGTATTGGCAATTTAAGGGAATTTCTTTTCGTGAATTGTTTAACAAAGTTTATGCGTTTTTTTTCTTGCTTCTTCATTGTTTACATGACATTTAAATTTGCATATATAAAAACTGTGTAGCTAAAGTAAAGTCTGTTTTTTACACGCATACATACGCTGTCTATTGTTTACCTCTGTTGGCAAAGAACAACACAGGGTGCTGCAAACACCCTCCAACCCCCGTTTTTAAACTGTTTAACAAACTTTATTTTAATGGTCATGAAACAATTTAAAATTATATATAATTTAAAAATAAATTAAAAAAATAATAAAAAAAATGAAAATGAGCTTTAAGCTTTCGGGGAGCTTTAAAGCTTACCCGAAAGTTTTAAATCTCATTTATGTTAGGAAATTGGAAATAAATCATGTGGACTATATTCTTGACGAGCAGCTTTTTTGAGCTTTCATATGACCGAAGTGTTTACAAAATTAAGAAGCTTAAAAGCTCTCGGCTGTTAATTTTTGGGATTAGAAAATTGATATTTTACTCATTAGAAAAAAATGAAAATGAGCTTTAAGCTTACCGCGAGCTTTAAAGCTGAAATGAGTTAGGGAATTGAAAATAGATCTTGTGGACTATATTCTTGACTAGTAGCTTTTTTGAGCTTTCATTATTGTTTGTTAAATTAGAAGCTTTAAAGCTTGATTTTTTCCTGTTGAGACACATATAGATTATGAGGACTATATTCTTAACTTTAAGCTTTTTTGAGCATTCAGCAGCCAGAAGTGTTTGGAAATTGTGTTTGTGGAATTTGAAATTCATATTATCCTCTTTAGAGACATCTTGAAAGCTCTATTACAAACCCCATTCAAAAATACAAATTCAATGGCTTTTCATTTCTTTTGCAATTTGTCTGTCATTTGTCCACTATCCTTGCAATTCCAGCTTATAATTATGCCTCCCCCACGACAAATCTTTCAGAAAAACCCTCTCAAATTCAAAGAATTTCGGCGACAACTCCGAACCGTATGAAAACAAAAAAAAAACATGTCACAACTGTCACTTGAAGGCATATTTTTGCAAATAACAACAACATCGCGCCAAACCAGCAACCAACCAACCAACTTCACTCAGTTCATGCCACAAATATGTTGTACATGGTGAACTCCTTATGTGACATTTTCATACAAATAAAAAACATTACTACACCACAGTGCCGTACTTACAACATGCAAAGCATGCAGCAGCAACATTCATTCATTCAGCCGTTCAGTCATTTGTTCATTGTTCGCTGCGGCATGTTGCGGTGGGTTTCAGCGTTTCTTTGCCTTACAATACACATTGATTTGCTTTGATTTATTGTTACCCAGCCAGCAGCCGCACTCGTTCATTGAGTGCGTCCGTCCGTCCGTTTGTGGCTTCCTGCATCATCAACAACCCCTCTTTAAAACTCCTTTACAGCATATTGTAATTTTTGTTGTTGTTGATTTGTTTCCCTTGCAAAAAGTGTACGTTCTTAAGTTTTTTCTGTGTTTTTTTTTCGAAATATTTTGCGCCTTGCCTTGCCTTCATTCATTTATAATTATTTAAACCGTACTTATATTAGCACGCGCACAGTGTGCCTTGTTGTCGTATAGTTTGGCGTCTTTTTTGTCGCAATTGCAGCTGACGCGTGCTCTGCGCTGCGAACAAAAGGACCAAACGGAATTTACCGCGCGCTTGTTTTTGTTGCCAGTGTTGGTAGCCAGCTTAGCTTGAGAAGAAATCAAAGTAGGTTGGTTTTTTCTGGGTAGATTTCTTTTGTCGCTCTCGCAGCTCAAGAGCAACACGAGCCTTCCAATTCCATAAAAATTGGCAAACAATTAAAAAGTGTAGCAAATTATTAACCCTCCTCAAATGGGAAAAACCCTGAAACTGGGAACAAGATTAAGGATTTGCTAACAAAGTTTTTGAGGCAGAGAAAATAATAAAACTTTCTTGACAATCACACATGTATTGTTAACACATTTTACAGCTAATAGGAAATGACTTTGGAGAGCTCACTCTTACGTGTTGCAGCATGACCTTTTGAACCATACATTTAACCTGGCCCTCCCACTTCTTCTGTTTGCCTTCAACCATCATTTTCCTTTCACATATATCATCATCATTCTACCTTTTGCTGTCTCTCGTTTTCATGATGAACCAAAAAAAAGGTTATCATTCACCAAAGTTTCCTTTCCTTTTACACAGTCACACACACACACTAAGACAAACATTAAATGAAATCCACCCGCATTTTAGTTAATTAACTCATTTGGATGCTTTGCCCAACCATAGGTCTTTTTTCAGCTTCTTTATTTTTTCCGAAATTGTGCTCCTCGAGTTTTTTGTTTTTGTGAAAAACGAGAATCCCCCGAAAAAAAAAACAAAGTTCAACATTAAAAGTCAAAAGAAAAAGCGTAGCAACCGTATCTCTCTATTTACTGCGGCTACCACTACTATTCGGGAACATTAATTGATTTGTTGTTTGACTGGCTGGCCGGCCAGCAGGAAAAACAAAAAAGAACTCAAACACCGCCGCCGCTCGCAGTTCAAACATGGCCATGAATGAATGGCCAAAAGTATTCACATTTAACATAATCATTATGAAAATTACAACCCTTTTTTCTGGGGGGGGGTGCTCGCTGCTTCCCGACAACAACAGCCAGCACACCCGAAAACTCTTGAAAATTATTTGAATGGTCCAGCAGCAGCAAAAAATATTGCTAAAAAGATAAAACCACAAATATTTCATTTGTACCGGGGCGCAAGGAAACAAACGAACAACAACAAAAAATAGACAGGGAAAGTTCGCTATCAAAAGAGTAAAAGCCATAAATGAATGATAGATTTTTATCATTTAATTAAATGGGCAAAAAGGCAAAAAACGAAAGGGGAAACTACATAAAATCAAGGAGTTGAAACTTAACAAATTATCAAAGAGTTTACAAAAACTTGAAATTGTTAAAAAAGCTGTTAAAGTTCATTAATACTTTATTAAAAAAGCTTCGTAAAAGCTTTTTCAAAAAAGCTTGACAAACATTCAAAAAGCTTGGAACTCTAAAAGCTTTTAAAAGTAATAAAAATAATAATTTTGAAAATTCTAAATGTAAAAAGCTTTAAATAAAGCTTTTAAAATTATTATTTGGACTCAATTTGGACTTTCCCAAAGCTTGGAACTCTTCAAAGCCTTTTAAACTAATAAAAATAATATTTTTCAATTATATTTTAACCATAATAATTTTAACGTAAAAGCTTTAAAAATTATTATTATTTAGAATTAATAAAAAATTAAAAAATAAATAAATAAAAAAATCAAAATTAATAACAATAATATTATTGAATAATTTAAATGTAGAAAGCTTTTAAAAATATTATTATTTTTTGTAAATGTTAAAAAATGTTTTCAATTTGGACTTTTGTGTAGAAAAACTTGTCATCAAAAATAAAAAGCTTTTTTTATTTTTTAATTTGTTTGTTTTCTTTATTATTTTATTATAATTTGTCATATTATTTGCTTTGATTTGTTTAAAGCTTTCAATTTGCCTTTAAAGCTTTAACTTTATTATCTTTTTGTGCGTATTTTCACTTTAACTATCCCTTGATTTTTGCTTGACTCCATTTCATCATTTTTTGCCCTTCAAAATTCAAAGATTTTCATGTCTCTGGCACATAAATCCTTTAAAGGCCAGCCAGCCTTTCTGATGAAAGGATGGTCGAAGGTGGCCAGTTTTTCGATGTCTTGCCACTTTTGTTGTGTCGTTGACAACGAAACACTTGCTACAATTCTCACGTGGCTAAAATTTCAACAAGTGCTGGCGTATCACGACCAAAACAACAACAAAAAGGAAACAATTCCCCACCAAAAAAGGATGCATTGGTTTTTTGTTTGATTGTCTACAAGAAAATCGTTACCTTTTGCTACACAGCCCAACCAGTAACAAAATTAAATATTTATTTAATAAATACTTTAAGGACTTTAAGACAACAAAGTAAAGGATTGTTGTTGCTACGAAAGGACCAGGGTGGCTAACAACAAAATCCTAGCTTTGGTAATTATGAATTATTAAATACAAATAATAATCGATTTTCAAGTATTTGGAAAACACTTTACACAATCACAACAACAAGGACTCTTAGCGGCTGTTTGGCCACAAGGATCCAACCATACTTAAGAAAGTGGAAGGCGAACAACCCTTGTTGTTGATGTTGATAAATTTAAATTCATGGCAAACGAATCTAGAAATATTGGCATATTTCTGATGCCGGCAAAGGCCGGTGGCCAGGAGTGGTTGGGAGTTGCTGAGCATGATGATGAGTTGATGACAAATATAACCCACGGGCAATGAATGAATTGTATTTCGCGTCTTCTTTGCCTTCATTACGGAGAGTAGGAAAACAAAAACAAAGAAATTATCAACAATTCTCATCTGCGCTGGAATATATACGGTTTGAGAGCGTGTGGTGGCTGGCAATCCTTGCCTACGTTTGTGTCGAAGCTTTATTGATGACTGGCGAAGGACATTGTGTGCTGGATGGTGGCTTTGGCTGGGTCTGTGTGGCGATGATGACGACGACTTTGTCGCTGTCTGGCAGAGATGGGTTTTTAATACGACCACAGCCAGCCGGCCAGCCATTCCAGGCAGACATCGAACAGCCTTAGTTTAACCAGTCAACCATGCCCCAAATGCCTCAGTATAAGCAGCAGCCAGTCTAAGGATGGCAGCAGCTTATCGCTGTATTGCTTTGTTTCCCTTTCACTTGGCCACAACACATTTCTTGCCTTCACATTTCTTTGGAGTTTGGGTTTTAAATAGCCTTTGGCAGTTTAATGTTGGCAGGACGAACGGCGAAGATGAAGTTGCATCAACCGTCATTTGATTTCAAAGTCGATCATGTTTAATCACCGGATTACATGATTGGTAACGAATTCCATTTCCAACTTGAGCAGCAAAAGAAAATACTTGATTTTCGCTGCTTTTTTTGAGGAGTAACAGAAATTATGATGAACCTTAAAATGTATAACTTTTGCAATTAATTCTTGGCAACATAACAAATTTAAAGTTTTTTGTTGTTGATTTAATCGAAAGCTTATTACTTCCGTTCTAGAGGCACTAAACTCCCCTCAAATCTGAAACTCTAAAATAAACAACACAAAAATATTGCAGACTAATTTGGGCAACAGAAAAACTTTTGCTTGAAATCCTACCTGGGCTGGCAATAACCTTCATACCCCTCTAACAAAACTACACCATTTTTTTGGCAATTTCCCCAAAAAGGTCTGGCTTCTAATAGTTCGAAATGTTTACAAATGAAAGCTTATCGATAAACAACAATAACAAATAAAACATTTAAATCCTTTATAAACGGGTTGTAGACAGCCACGGGAGCTGGAAATGTGAAATGTAAATGGGGGTGGGGGCCCCGGCAACAACATCAAAAGTTGTAATGTATTAATTTGGCCAAATTTAACCCGTAATGACTTTAAAAGTAAAATTAATGAGGGTTCTCCCCTCAATGCCAAAAAATGCCTCAGCAACTACAAATTAAAGGAAACTATTTAACTACGCCCCACTCCTCCCCACACGAACATTGTGTTTTGTCCTTCGACAACATAGAGGACAATTGCTCCTGCAAAATTATAACATTTTCAATATGTATTTAAGCAGAGAATGTCCTGCCATCCTTGGGAAGATTTACAGGAAACCCTTAGCACAAAGTTGGTGGTCAAAAAGTTTGTGTTGATCGTAAATTTTGAGACTGGCAAAGCTTAGGAGAAAAAGGTTAATTGCTTAACGAAAAAATCTCTTAATATTTATGGCAAATTGCTGGGGAAGATAAGGAAAATTTTAAACAATTTTAAAGTGAGTAATTGATGCAAATAAACCGATAAAAATAAATAAAATAAAGAAAATCTACTTGAAAATCAAAGTAAATTATGTAAAAATTACATGGAAGTAATTTACCCATGTAAATTATTTTTCTGGTCATTCTCTTCTTTTAGATGAACAATTTTATGCCAAAAAAGTGCGAAAATTGCTTTGGGTTTGCGTTTTATTAAGCCATGTAAATAATGTAAACAATACAAAGCCATGTAAACAATGCTGTAGCTTTTAAAGTAAAACCGATAAATTACTTTTTTAAATTTCAAAGGAAGCTCTTGATGTTTGAGAAATTTTCGGGAAGGTAAACAATGTAATTTTACCTGGTAAACAATGTCAAATAGTAGGGTTTTTAAGGAAATTTTACAAAAAAATACATTTTCCAAAAATCTTTATAAATTAATTAATTTATGATTATAATTATATGATTTATGAAATTTTCTGTAAATTTTAAATTTTGAGAAAATTTTACTAAAGTAAACAATGTCAAATATTAGTTTTTTAAGTAATTTTTTTGAAAAAACTTTACATTTCCTCCAAATCTTTATAAACTAATGATTTATAATTTATTTATTTTTAGTTTTTAACGAAACTTTCTCTAAATTAAAAATTTTGAAAAATTTGTATAAAAGTAAAAATTTATTTAAATATTTTTTATTTTTTTTTTAATTAAATATTTTGTCAAATATTAGTTTTTTAAGGAAATTTTAGATAAAAATCTATTTTTTTTAATTTTTTATTTTTTTCTGAAATTTAAAATTTTGTGAATTTTTTACCAAAGTAAACTATTTTAAATATTTTTCTATTATTTATATTTCTATTATATTTTCTATTTTTCTATTTATGTCTTTATCCTTACTTATTTTCTAATTTTTAACCCTTTTTTGTCCTTGTTTCTTTTTCCAGAGAGCCACCTTGGCTGAAAAGGAAGTCAACACTCTGAAGGAGCAACTATCCACCAATACATCCAATACCGACAACAACAGCGACAGCGACAACCAACTCGACTTGTCCATTGCCAACGCGACAGCAGCTAATATCAGCACCAGCAGCCCCCTGGCGGCCACGGAAGCCAACAGCGACAACAACAGCGATATCCCACCAAATAATCGCCTGACGCCCTCATACGACAACAACAATACGAAATTGTTGAATAGTGTGGCCGCAGCCATCACTCTGCACCAGAACGGTGGTAATCTGTTGGCGACAACACCTTCACCCTCGCCACCCCTATCCGATAGCGGCAATAGCCAGCAACAATTGAACGGCTGTTTGAATCCCAAATTGTTCTTCAATCACGCCCAACAAGTTATGATGATGGAAGCTGCTGCCGCTGCAGCTGCCGCCGCCGCAGCCGCAGTGCAACAGCAACAATCGCCCATGCATTCGCCACAACCTGCTACACACCAACACCAACAAAACCAGACACAAAATGCACAGGCTTCAAGTGCCGAGGATATGCAACAACAGCAACAACAACCCACCAAGACAATGGAACACAACAAAGATAATGCATCATTAGATAAGGCCTCCTCAAGTGATACTCAGCAGCCAGCACCGGAAAAAGACAACATTAATAATAGCCCACTCCTCAGGTCCTGCACACAGGGCGAAACAGAGAATGCCGCGCCGCATCAAGCCAGCGAGGAGCGTGAGGCCGGCGATTGCACATCGATTAATAATAACAACAAAAATATCAATAGTTTTAATAGTGATAATAAACATAGTTTAAATGCCAGTTGTGCGGAAACGGAAATGCAAAAGACAAAAACCAGCGCCAGCGAAGCCCTGGACACCGACACCGAGAGCGGTTGGACATTTTCGGAGCCCAAGCACTCTGATTTTGTAGCTGCCAAAGAGAAAGAGGTATGTATATCACAAAAAAATTAACAATATGACAATAATTCTCATTTGCTGGGGTGTGATTTTAAAATTGAAGCCTACTTTGGGGGGTTATTTTGAATTGAGAGAGGAAAATTTTAATAATTTCAAGTTCTCTAGCATTATCTTACCCCTCGTTTTTATTGTTTAACCTGACTTGTGACATTGTTTACTCTTGTCTACTCTAGCCAATGGTTTGTTAATTGTGTAAACAACACCAATGCCAGACTTTTTTCTCTCCAAGAAATTTTGAAATTGATATGATTTCAAAATCGTCGGCTGTTATCTCTTAAGGGGTTGCGTAAGCAAAAGGTGCCAAAAAGTACTTAAGCAGCACTTACACCCTCCCCTTTGCTTTCGCCTTCTCGCTTTCACCCTCCTCCACCCCCTTGGCGATTCGATTTTCCATTCATTTAACTTTAAATTAAATGAATGAGCAATGAAATGCTTCGAAAAAAAGCAGCGTATAAGATAGACCGCAGACGGATTTAATACCCAAGCGGACGGATGCTGGGACGACCACGCACAATTGAACTCGAAGGAAAACCCCCCAAAAGGATGCCTTTTTCCCACTCAAAACAAAATTGAAAGCAGGACTTTTGCTGTGTCTTTGTCTTTAAGGGGGTTTTTAAGGTTTTCTGGGATTCTTTTTGTTTCCTTGTTTTTTTTTTTTTTTTTTGATTTTGTCTTTCTGAGGGAAGGAAGTTGTTTGTTTTTCCTGTTTGGTCGCAAACAACTTCATCCAACCCGAGGACAGTGACGTTTACACAAAATCCTGCGACTTTATGACATTACAATGTATTGACAACTTAATTTTTTACGCCTTCAATTGTTTGGAAAGTTTTTTTTTTGGCTGTGGGATGACTTGAGGATTTTTTCTTTTTGGGTTGGGTTGTCAACATTTAAGACCCTTTTATTGGGGTATATCATTTTTGGCAAATTATTTTAGATAAATAACAAATTTGAACAAATAAAAGTCAACTTCCCTCTCCCCCCCCAATCTTGCCAACAAAGGGGTAAATATTGGCCGGGGGAAAAATGACTGGCAGCTTGTCATGCCATTGTGACATGTTCGCATTCGTTGTATGTGACCTTGTCTGCTCGAAAATCATTTACAAATATGCCATTGATCTTAAAGTTATGGGAATACATAAGTTATTACTTAAAATTCTTGAGATCATCGAGGAAAAACAACGAACAATTTTTGAGATCATCTTCATCTTCTTCTCTTCTATAGATGTTTACTTTGTGTGTGAGTTGCACTCATGCCATATGTGCTGGTATTTTTACACTTGAGTGTTGCTTCTTATTTTTTCTTGTTCTTGTTGTACAAGTGTATCTTCTGGTTTGTTTATAATTACATATGTTTGTTTTTGTCATTAATACCATTTAAGTATAGTGCCGCCTTACAAGCAAAACTACTTAAAAGAAGAAGTTGGGAAAAAAAGAGCTGATGGCAAAGAGTTGCTTGAGGAATTTGCTTGACACAAAAAAGGGGAGGAAGTTTTACTTTGTCATGACTAGAGTTTAGCAAAAAATTGATTCAAAAGTATTTTTCTCAGTGTTTTGTGTATATGCTGCTAATAATTCTCATTTGAATCATAAGCTCTTTGATCACTTCGCCTGAAAGTAGTCATGTTTTGAAGTAAAGCATATTTTGGGGATAATTTAAATTTTCCTTGGAAATAAGTTGTGTTCAAGGCTGGCATTAGGTTGGAAAGCCAAAATAAAATAATTCCCTTCCTTATTGTTAATAGAATGAAAAAAGAGGACCGGAAAATAATCCCATTTTACAAACAGAGGTTCATCAGCATACTTCCCAGGGTATTCAGTTTATTTCACATACTCTACAGGGAAAGAAGAGACCATCAGAGACTCTTCAGCATCCTTCCTATGGTCTTCAGTTTATTTTACATACTCTACAGGGATAGAAGAGACTCTTCAGCATACTTCCTATGGTCTTCAGTTTATTTCACATACCCTACAGGGATAGAAGAGACCATCAGAGACTCTTCAGCATACTTCCCATGGTCTTCGGTTTTTTTCACATAGTCTACAGGGATAGAAGAGACTTTTCAGCGTACTTCGTATGGTTTTCAGTTTATTTCATATAATATACAGGGATAGAAGAGACTCTTCAGCATACTTCCTAAGATATTCAGTTTATTTCACATACTCTACAGGGATAAAAGATGATTTATTTCGATTTAGATTTTATTAATTTCTAGAAAATATTCCCACTCTTCATTATAGTTTTTATAATTTAAATAGAATTTCAGTTATTCTTCAGGGTTCTAGAAATTATTTTCTTTTTTAAATTACAATTCATTTATTCTTCAGGGTTCTAGAATTTATTTTGTTTTTTGAGTTCATGCTTTCATTAATTAATTCAAAAGTCTGTTTCTTTTTATTTAAAAAATTTTAAATTTTTATAGATTTTTTTCACTCTGCGGACAGTATTCCCACTTTGTTGTCTTCAGAGTCTTGAGTGTATTTTCAGTGTTGTTCCTTCCCTTCCTTATAATTCTCATTTCATTGGTATGTGTTTATAAATTAAAGCATACATTTAGGCTTTTTTGTTAGAGTTGATCTTAAAAGAGTTTCTTTTTCTTCCACTTTCACTTTATCATTCTCATTTGATTAGTATGACTTTATTGTTAGAGTTGCCCTTAAAAGAGTTTCACTGAGCTTATAATTCTCATTTAAATGGTTATTTTTATTTTTTCTTCTTCTAATTCCAAATCATTGTGTATTATTGGAATTCCCATTTAACGCATGTGTGGTAATTTCGAGTTCCAGAATTATTTAGAATATTTCTTTGAATTAGAATTATAAAAATATTAAAAAAACCGCTACTTCCGCTGCCATATATTGTGATGTATTTGTCGCATTACTTATTATTAACAATTGTAATCTATACTCTAAACACACGGCTGTGTGGTGTGCCAATTTCTATGGTTATGGTTGTTTTTTGTTCAACACAAAAAACATATATATTCAATATTGTTTTAATTTGTTGTCGTTTTGTTTAGTGTGTGACAAAGTGATAAGTCATCAGTCACCATCGAACCATAATAAGGGGGACAATTTTTTGTTGTGTTTCTGTTTTTTAACCAAACCCCGGTGATATTCACAACATATACATATATGTTGTTGTAGGTTTCTCTATTATTAAATGAGTACATATGTTTGAATGCTAGCTTGTGGTGGAGGGGCTATATTATGTTAATTTGATAACTATATATAATCTATAGTATGAGAACAATAACAACAACTACCACAAATATTCAAAACCAAAACGAAAAAAAAAAACATAATATTCAAAAATTAGAAACGATAAATTTTCATACAAAATTATTTGTTAAAGTCTCGTAGTGATAAACAAACCAAATGAAATTAATAATTTGAGGTCTATGTTAGGCCAACCACCAGCACCGCCACCACCACCACCATAAAGGAAGTCGTGAGTTGATATCGTTTGATTTATAATTAATATTTGGTTATAATCTAAAACCTAAAACCAAAAAGCCAGCACATTACTCAAATCAAATAGTGAAATAAAAAACTCTAAAAACTTGGGTGATTTTTCAAAATTCTTCACCAAAAAATTTTTGTATTATTAATTTCTGATAATCTATTTTAAATGTTTGGCCAAACCGCCAGCCCTCAACCTCTACATAGTCTCCTCTACGGTTGTCTGCTACACCGTTGTCGTTGATCTTCAGCATCATGGCTTCCTTTGGCTGTTGGCTGCAGATCTTTAGAGACGCATAACAAATATGCAACATATGCGACCATAAAATTTAATGTCTCTAAATGCATTTCATTCCCATCCTCAGCCTCATCCCAGCCCATACCATCCATCGCCTCCATTCGTGCATATTTTATATTTTTCAATCGCTGTGCCACCAGACATATAGACACACAGCCAGCCAGACAGACAGTGTAAAATAATTTCATTTCGTTTCGTTTTGGTTTGGTTTGTCTTAATTTTTTATAGATGAAAACTGTTCATAATTTTCAATTTTTAACCAGACACAATTTGGATTATTTGACAAGTTTGTTTTCTTTACTAAAATCATTATTTACTTTATGGCTTTCGTGTGTAAGTGTCTGGTTGGCTGGCTGGCTGGCTCTTTCTCTCTTAGTGTTTTGCGTCTGTGCATTTTGTTTTCTTTTTTCTGGGTTGGAACATGATAAATCTGTTCAAATGTTTCCAAGTGACACTCTCCAATATTTTTCTTTTAAAGTTGAAATGTGCAAAAAATCAACTAAAAATTGCAAAATTTATCTCTTACATATGTTCATAAATATCATGTAATAAGTTTTGTTTTCGCCTTGCCCAGCGTGATTTGGCTCGATTTTTTTGGATATCAAAAAAAAGTGGGGGAAAATTAATAATTAGACAAATGGTGGGAAAGATGGTTGTAAAGTTTACGCGATTAATCTGTTCGAAGGGGAGAAAAGAGAAATTTGAAAATAAAATAATTTTCAAAATTCTTCTAAATTCCAGAGTTTTTATATTCTTTCTTTTGTGTATTTCAAAATCCATATAAAATATGAATTTAATAATATTTTTCTCACAAAAATCAAACAATTCCCAAAATTCTTTGAAATTCCTATAAATCTTCAAAAAATTCCATATTTTCCATTTTCTTTTAATTTGGGATTTTTATTTTGCTATTTTATTATTCTTTCCTTTGTCATATTGGGTTTGAAAATCTATATAAAATATACTAAAATTAAAATTATTTAAACAATTTCTTCAAATCTTCAATAAATTCCAGATTTTTCTATATTTTACATTATTTACTTTACAACATGTAAATACTTAAATATTTCAAAATTTAGTTTATTATTAATCTTTTTATTTCACAAATTTGTCTCTCTTTAGCTTCACTATGCTTATAATTCTCATTTGCTTGGTGATGTTTTTTAAATGTAAAGCCTACTTTTAGGCAAAATTCCAAAAAGCTTAATTTTTGTTTACACTCCAGACAAAGTTTGTTATGGAAATTTACTTTTTAGCAATTTTTTACATTACATCCTTTACATTTCATATTACTTCCTTGTTTTGGAGCTCTGCTAATCCCATCGGCTTGTTGACTTCGAGCAAATCGAAGTATACTTTCAGGCTCATTTACTCTTACCTCTACCACTTCCTTGCTTATCAGTTACCTGCATTTAACCTTTCATATCCAAGGCTTTTTTGCACGTGTTACTTGTTCAAAATTTCTTTTGAAATCCATTTTCTATAGATCATCATCATCGTCGTCATTATCAGCATCATTATCTCTGATGTCTTCTTTTGAAAGATACGAGTACTTTTTTCCTTTGCTTTTTCTACTTCTCAGCTCTGCAAAGTATTGAATTCGGTTTTTTTGTGTCGCTGTTGCTGTTGTTGTTATTTGAAAATCCATTAAAAAGCTATTTTGTAAACATGAATAAATACATGAATGTTAATATACATATTGGTGGAGCATTCAGCCATCCAGCCAGCCTGCAAGCGCATTCATTTCTATTGAGTAGGAGGTGGAGGTTCGGTTTCAATAGCCAGTTTTTTCCTCTCCCTCTCCTTGTCACTGTTTGCTTGTTGTTTGTGGTGACGTTGGGCTTCGGCATGAGGAGTGCATCAACTTTGGCTAAACATTAATATGCCATTGAATGATTGCAAATATTGTTCGGGGGGAGGCGAAGACTCCTCCGAGCGAGAGTGAGTGGTATTGTTGTTTGGTTGCAAATAAAAAAGGGGAAAATATAGGCTTTCAATAGAGATAAAATGACAATTTTTTGTGCGGCCGGGAGAGAAAATAATACAAAAATCAATTTCTATTATTAGTCTTTAGAAGGTTGGAGCAGATAATGGTTTTATAATTCAAAACCTTTTAGAAATATTAAAATTTTGTGTAGCAAAAAAATACAAACACAAATTATTGGTAATCACTTGTAATGATGGGAAATTTAGGCAAGGGTCTTTTATTTAAAGATTTGGTTAATAATTCTCATTAAGTATGCTTTTAGGCTTAAAACACTAAAGCTTACCTTTAGGTGCTATTTCTTTCTTTTAAAGCTTTTTTGTCATTTTTATTTAAAGATTTGTTTATTTGTTTAATAATTATCATTAAGTATAATTTTAGGCTTAAAGCCTACCTTTAGATGTTATTTCTTTATTTTAAAGCTTTCTAGCCATTTTTATTTAAAGATTTGTTTTTAAGTTATAAATTCTCATTTGGAATGCTTTTAGGCTTAAAGCACTAAAGCTTACCTTTAGATGTTATTTCTTTCTTTTAAAGCTTTTTTGCGATTTTTATTTAAGGATTTGTTTATTTGGTTAATAATTCTCATTTGGTATGCTTTTAGGCTTAAAACACTAAAGCCTACCTTTAGGTGTTATATCTTTCTTTTATATCTTTTTACCATTTTTTATTTAAAGATTTGTTTATTCGGTTAATAATTCTCATTTGGTATTTTAAATGCAATTATTTAATTAAGGAAACTTCTTAAACGATTTAGCTGGATTAATTTATTTTCAGGACATATTTCTTGCTTTTAAAGCTTTTTAGCCATTTTATAAGCCTTTATTAATTTAAAAAAATTTCTTAAACGATTTAACTGAATTCATTTATTGCTTTTTTTGTTTGAAGAGAGATTTAATTATCTCTAAATGTCTGTCTTTCTCATTTTATTTTTCGTGGTTAATAATTCTCATTTGGTTTACTTTTAGGCTTAAATTACCAAAGCCTATCTTTAGGAGGTATTTCTTCTATTAAAGCTTTTTACCTATTTTAAAGGCATTTATTTATTGAAAGAGATTTCTTAAATGATTTAACTGAATTCATTTATTTGAAGAGAGATTTAATAAACTCTAAATGTCTGTCGGCCTTTTCCATTTTTTTATTTTTTTTTTTCGTTTCTTTTTCTTGTATCACTGCTTGCATGTCAGTGTCATAACTGCTATATTTGTTAAATGGAAACCAATCTGTAAGCCCGTTTGGCGCCTTTAATCATGAACCAAGCGAGCGAGCCAGCCACCACCACTTGTTGGTCACTGAAACTCAATAGCCGAAATGTGTAACGCTTCACATAGAAATCCATCACAGAAATATTTTTATTTTTTTGGTTTTATAATTAAGATAGCGTGCTTGAAGTGGGCGATCACACATCTGTGTATAACGTTTTGTTTTGTATTTTTTTTTTGTTCTTGTTGTTGTTGTTGTTTTGTGTAGCTGCGTCGCTTGAATAAACCAATTGATAGATCGATTGATGGGTTTTATAATTTCGTTTTCAGCTGGGCATGATATGTGTTGGCCACAATAACAATAATAATAATAAGTGAAGCGGTAGGATGGACGGCTGGACGGCCTCACAACTTTGTATAGGGGTTTCCAATAATTATAACGATCGCAGGCCACCACCATCAATACGAAATCTATACATTCCATTTCCTCTAAGGCCTGAAAAGCAAAACTAAGGTTATTAAACTAATAATTCAAATAGAAATTTCTTTAGAATTTTGTGCTTGTGTGTGTATGGGTGTTGTGGTTTAAATTGAAACACTTGTTTAAACTTTTGAACGGGCTCCCAACATCACTATGCCGAGCTGGTTATCGATCTGTATAATCTTAGTTTAGCTTTTTTTCTGTATGTTTCTGACATATGTTTGTGAGAGTTCAATACTCAACAGACTCAATCAATATACCGGGAGCCGCCAAATAACGATTTGCTGCTGCTGCTGCTGCTTTTTGTGGTTTCCTCAAGAAATTATATTTTTGATAATGATTTGTATTTATGTTCAAATGATTGTCTTTTGCTCCCTGCGAGGGGGGCTAGGGAGAGGGTTGGCCACGACCATAGATAGATTCGCCATAAAGCGAATACGTTTTTTCTTTTGTATAATTAACCGCAAAATATTGTCTGTGAAACTGAGAATAAATAAAAAACAAATAATCGGCATATTTATTTAATACTACGGGCACATGTATGTGCCTAAATTTGATTGTAGTTTTTTTCGTGTGTGTTACGTTTAAATTCAATTAATTTAGTTATCAATTGGTTTCTAAAGCTCAAACAACGCTTTAGAATTCAGAAAAAACGATTCCAAGAAAATAGCAGGAATTTAGTAGTATTTATTTGGTTTAAGCCTACCCGCATCCGTGTCCATACCCGGGGGGTACTTGCTTACAGGCACATCAATGGAATCTATAATTTGGGTGAGTGCAATGCAACAATTGGCAAATGGGATTCTGTGATATGTGTCTGTGTGTGTGTGTGTTTTTGTCATTCAATTGAAAACTTGTCTTGTTTTGCAATTATTCAATTCAAATCAATTTGTGTGTTGAACACAATCCAGCTCAATACTCACAACTAGAAAAGCCCCTCACAGCAGCATTCCAAAAAAAAAAACAAATCCGAAACAACATCATCAGAGATTTGATAATTTATTTGTTTATAAATGTCCATACATACAACAGCAACAATCAAACAGGCCAACTGCCAGCCATCTATCCATACATCCATCCATCCATCCATCTATCCAAGCATTCCCTGAGAGTATAGGCGATGCACTGCGACGTATAAATCATAAATAGCAATTTCGAAGATCACATTTAAACCGAGGAGCAGGCTGAGGCGGAGGCTGAGACCTGTTGTGGCTGTGGCGGCTGCTGCTGCTGCTGCTGATTTTGAGTTTGATTGGCTTTGTGAATGGCTCAGCTGAAATGTGACTGCTGATTGCGCCATGCCATGCCAACATCATGGTCTTCTCAATTCGTTGTTGTTGTTGTTTTGTGAATTTTGAATTTGAGTTTTTGTTGATTTAGTATTACAATTTTTTAGTTTAAGCGCAATGTCATCAAATAATTTATAATGGTTTTGGATTTTCTGTTCTATTTGCATTTCCAACTACTTGTGAGCAATAAAAGATCAGCATCATCATCATCATCATGATGCTGATAATCGTGAGATGATTATGTTTTTTCAGCTCCAATTTATGCCAGTAGCACAATATAGATTAAATTGATTATTTCCTTATTAAAAACAAAACTCGCACACAGAGCTTCAGCAGCCGCCAAATCATTCAAATTGAAAGGAAATGATTTTCAAGATATTGGCTATGGCAAACACCCTCATAAAAATTCCTCAAAGCCCTCATAATTTATGATAGTTTTTTTTTGTTTTCTAACTAAAGTTAGCTAATCGTTATTTTTATTATACCTTGTCCCCCTTCCTTCCCTCCGCCCCTTAAAACAATAAAAACTGATCATAAGACTCGCATCATGTCCGTCTGTCTGTCCAGCCAGCCATGATGCTTTTTTATATTTTGAGCTATCTTCCGCTCAAGTGTTGACATCTAATGTTGACATATTTGTAATAAAGCAAGAAAAAAAAACGAAAATTAAATAAAACCATTTTTTTCGTATTAATCGAGCACGTACTTGCAAGGTAATCCTCTCTATTTTATAGCTGGCTGGTTGGCTGTTATCTAATCTATAGCCTAACAGCAGCAACAATTGAATCTTTTTGAATACAATTTCAACGTGTGTGTGTATATATCAATTTCAAAACAACAACAATTTTTTTCAAATAAAAATTAAAAAGAAAAAAAAAACTTTGCAAAGATTGCTCATAAAACAAAAACATTTAAATTATATAGAAGCATGAAATAGGCTGGGGAATACAAAGAAGAGGGCCTGAGGTGTGAACTTGGAAGCTTGGACGGACACTGTTGAAGCAATCAAACAAAACTTCTTTTAGCAGAGATCATATATCACTGACTCTCCTATCACTGTTTTAAAATTCCTCTCATGTTAGCAAAGATCATGAATCTCTGAGAACATTAAATCTCTCTACCTCTCACTTTTGATGCAATTCCGCTCATCTACTGTTACAAAAAGCACAAACAAGTTCCTTTAATCTATAGTTGCTATTACTCTCTTGCTGTTACTAACATTTTTTAAACAGAGTGCGAGAGAACTGTCATTTACCGATGTTCAATGATCTCCGGAACATTTTAAATTTAATAATAATGGATTTTGCTCTCTCACTGTTATATGTTAACTTCCCGTTATGCCCACTCTGGATCATTATAACATTAATAATAATGGATATTAATGTTAACAGTTTCCTCTCTCTCTCTCACTGTTATAATCTATGTTAGCTTCCCATTATGCCCACACTAATGTTGTTAATACCAAAAGGTTGTTGATTTCTAACTTTCTGGTAGCAACCCAACCCTTTCCCGGTAGTTATTGGCCCATTAAAACATGTCATTTGGCACGATTTAATAAAAGCCAAGCACAGACGACAACAAAACCATACATGCATGCATATGTGTAAACTGGCTAAAAGGGAAAGAGGCAAGCAAATAAAACCAATTGGTAACACACACGGAGTAATGTTCGAAAGCCATGCAAAATCATACTTAATATGGAATTTATAACACAAAATCAATAAATAAACAATAATGACAGAGGAGCTTTGAAAACAAAACGAACTAAAGAAACAACTCAAGGTAGCACATTTAGGAAGGCCATAAAGGGAGGAGGAGAATACCTCATAATGTGGAAATAATTTCCCAAATTAAACAAGTTTGGATTGTGCACTTTTTTAAGGAGTTTTTTCTTCGCTTTCAGCATGAACAACTTTCAATGGCTTTAGCCTGACAAACAAGGGAGTGGGGTTGGTAGACTAATAGATGTCATATCTTGGGCTAAAAGTTCTTTGTGGTGACGACGACGATGTGGATGATGATGCAGATGAAGTTGAAATGTCTGAACTAATTAATTGGTGGTTATGCTTCAAAATTGTCATTGAAAATTAACTAATGTCTGGACCAGACTTAACACTCACAAACAAAAGTAAACGCTAAAGCAGAATTTTCTAAAAAAATATATAAAAATTTCACAAAAAGCAGACAATTTAAGAATTCAAGTATTAATTGAGGAATTTTGGAAGATTATTTTTTTTCCTCATTTTTAAAACTGACATACTTTTGTGTCTCACTGTCACCCTGGCCGAGGCTGAGGGGTAACATTTTATAGGCAAAAAAGAGCAGAACGCAAAGCTGATTTAATTACGGTTGCGGACTATTAAATACCACCATCATTTCCGTTACACCACCAGCCAGAGGAAAACGAAACGAAAAAAAACACAAAAATTAACCAAACGATGGCTGGGCAAAGCTGAGAAGAATTTGATGATTTCGAAGATTAAATGCACACCAGACAGCCCAGCCCAGCCCCGGCAGCCCGTAAAAGTAAATGAGCATTTAGTAAAAGTAGTTAAAAAATAAGGGAGAAATTGAAGTAAAACGCAGGGAATTAATTATAAATCGATTTTAATTAAACGCTGCAAGCTTTTTATAGCCAACATTACAAAATGGAATTGAAAATGAAAAAAAATACAATATGGATGTGAACTCCCTACCATCCCATAAAACAATATCAATATTTAATAATAATAATTTTTGGTTATTCATATTTTTCGTTTCATTTTTTTTTCTTGCTCGGTGCTTTGGTTCGGTTTTGTGTGAAAATTTATGAAAATCATAATTTATGGGCGTCTTTTGCGGCCAGCATTTAGATGGGAAATAACGCCATAAAATATGTTTTAAGACAAGATGTCGAGGTTAATTTTCGTCAGAAATGTCGCCGGGAAATTTTCCAAATAGTTTGTTGTCGCGCTGGCCCGACTTCGATTTGTTTATGATAGAAATCATAAAAATATAATTTATTTTATCAGTAACAAAACAAAGGAAAACTTACGAAAAACCACCAACACCACCACCTCCGAAACAACAACAGCGACAGCGGCGACAAATTCGGAAAAGTTGCGGTGAGACGGTGCTATGTTAAGAATTTCATAAAACAAAATTCTGAACAAATCATAATCGCCTAAGCGAAATGATTTACGGCAACTAAATAGTGGCCAAAACTAAACACTCAAATAAAAAATTTAGTAAATAACATTTTCTCGAAATCAAGCCATCACCGAAAATCAATTAGTAATAAATTTTTGTGTTTTTTATTTTTGGCTGAACACACGAAATTGATTTCTATTTTCTCATGCAAATTAAGCACATCTGTAGCAGAATATTTGGGCTTCCTTCGCATGTTGTCTGTCATTTGGTTTTGAGACATTTTGCTTCGATTGCTGCTAATTGAAATGTTAAATTTCCGTTCAAGCTTGTAATTGACTTTCAAATATCATAAAACGCCCACACATTTAAATTTCCATACATACATAGAAACCCAAAAGACGGGTTGACTGACTGACTGACGATAAGTATTTAAATCTAGACAAGACAATCTATAAGTATTAGTTGGGTATGTTCTGGGTGGATATGTATCCATGTAGGTATGTAAATGCATCCATGGCATAGATGACAAATTGTCAAAACATAAATATATCTGTGAATGTCTGCCAGAGTAGTAGTCCACAGAACTAAAAACAAAAAAAGCAAAGAAAAATTATTCGTAAGTAGAGTGTTAAAATTGATGAAGACATTTTCGACATTTTCACGCCATTGAGCTACAACAACACAACACACTTTTCCACATACCCATGAATGAGTAAGTTCTGCTGCAGACGAGCGTGGCTGATGTTCTGTTCCAATGTTCTGCTGGGGATTTTACATCCCACCATCACCACCACCATCATGCCAACACATGTGTCTAGCATATGCTATGCTGCAAGGCAGCATCATGATTTCGCTTGCATGATTGAACGTTTCTACTGCTTCTTCTTTTTTTTTTGGCTACCATAAATTTTGTAAAATTCAATATTTGCTGAAAATTTCTTGGGCCGATTTTCGCAATCTTCTGCTAATTTCCCGAAAGATTTATTGATTTTCCGCTCGGCCTCTGCCAACGAAGTGTGTGGTGTCTGGTCTACGAAACTGTTAAGCGTCAATTAAATTTTAATTTCTTAATGCCAATTAAAGAGAAATTCAAATTTCTAATAAATGAATAAGATGTGGCCATCAATTATGAGAAATTAAATGTACATATATTAAATAACGTGGAACATGAGCAAAAATCAATAAAAAAAATAAAAATTCGAACAGATTTTAGCGTTGAAAGTATGATTATAACTCAACATTAGTGTTAATGTTAATCAACATTAATTGAGAGCTAAAATTTCTCTCACACTCTGTTAAAACAAAATATACCAAAAGGTGCAGGCGAGAGGCTCTCTCACTTCGGCTGACGATCACATCTTTGATTCAAATTTAAAGTTTCTCCAATCGTAAACTCTCAGGGACCACCCTACACGTGAGAGACTCTCTCACTTCAAAAAACGCTCACACATTTGATTTAATCGTTGCTTGCTCAATTGCTGGTAAGAGAGAGCCTCTCATCTATGTTAACATTAATTTAACAGTTCATATTGTGTATGTGACTCAAATCCTATGTTAGCTTAACATTTTCTCATTTATGCCTCAACATAGTGTTAACAATCCTCTGTTAAAGTTTCAGCTTCAAAAAATCCTTCAATTCTTTCTTTTTGAGAGTTTCCCTTAACTTTGATTCATTTCGCTGCCCTAGCGAGGGCAAAGTGAAGCCCCATAAATAACACTTAACGATTTTTGTGGTTTTATTATCACATTTTTCCCTTTCGAGTTGCCATTTGCTAATGTTTCTGGTACATTAAATGTCAGTCAGCAGCAAAAGACGATGATGTAAGTCATCAGCGGAGTTAGTAGATGATGATGATGAGGCAGCAACATTGTCATTCCTCACGGCTACTACTCATCATATTTACTTTAAGATATGAATATTGAAAAATCGTGTTTAGCGATTTTTTTTTTCAAATATGTTCACTTCTTCTTTTTTCGAAAACCTTAGCCTTCCATCATTATTAGAAACTTTTGAGCAATTGTAAACAAAAAAACTACTTGAGCTTTCACAAGCCTGCACTTAACTACCTTCATATGGTATGCTATGTCTGCCATCACATCTCGAGGCCAGAGCAAGGAAAACCACTTATAATTTCGGGAGTCTGGTAAAAAATATCGTCCTCCCCCCCGAAAAAGTCAAACAGCTTAACGGGGCAAAGTCAAGGATTACACTGAAATAAAGCATGTGTAGACAACAACATACCTCTATGGAGGACAGCATGGAGCCTTAAAGAAGAAGAGTGGGTTGGTGCTAAATCGGAGGAAGGAACAGGTCATATTTTTGGTTGTTGCGAAGTGAACACCGTACAACGTAGAAACAAAAGAATAATCAGCCGTTGGTTGGGATGTTCGCAACGACAAGACAAAAAGGAAGGAAGGAAGGACACAAACATTAGATGGAGCAAAGTAACATGGCCACATGTAAAAAAGGGTCTCAATGAGTTTTTGTAGAAAAAAAATAACACAAAAAATATTTGCCAATATAAATGTGAATATGAATGAATGAATGGCTGGATGGCTGGCTGACTGATCCATCTATGCTGGGGAAAAAAATATTAAAATATTTCAGGTTTTGGTAATAGATGGTATTCCTCTTTTTTGGGAATGCTGTGTAGTATTATTATTTAAAACCAAACAGATATCACCACAAACCTACGGAAAAAAGGACAATTGTGATGTGTTACCAAAAAAATATTGTAATAAAGTAAAGGAAAAGCCAAACAAAAACTCTTACGCTCATCCGCATGTACATCCTTTGCTCATAAATTATTGTCTAGACTATGATTTTAACCATTTTTGATTATGATTTCGAAAGGTTTTTGCTCCAATGCCAAATGTCCCTTTGCAAAGAATCAACAACATACGCGCGATATCATATCAATGAATGAATTGTAGTCGTCGTAAAAATGTAAAAAGCCTTTGTTGCCACAACCAACCCATCAACCCATTGGCGAAAAAAAAAGGATTATTCAAAAAGGACATCATATCATAAGATGGTCTGTAGCAACGAGTAGTAAGATGATGAGTCAAGGAGTAAGCCAATTTTTATTTATAAACAAATATAAATGAATGTCATATACGGCTGCTGATGATGATGCTGATGACGAGCACGGTTGTGGATACATTCCAAACTGAAAGTCTGTCAGCCATTCTATTTGTTGTCTGTTTGGTTTGTTAAAAGTTTAACGAATTAGAAAATATGAAAATTGTACTTCAGTCTTTTTGGATGGTTATTTCAAAAATTGATTAAAAAGGACCTACCTCGTGCCCACTCTCTCTCTCTTTCATCAAACAAACAAGCTGGAGCAATTAAAGAATTCTGTTTGATAACATCAAATATAGACAAAATTTTATTAAATTACTTTTGCAAAAACAATCAACAACGTGCAACACACGCTACAAAATTAAAGGTAAACGTCCTGACAGACTGTCACTGTCCCTGCCTCCAAAGCGAAAACTTTTGCACCTGCAGACAGTGGGAGGGGGGAGTGACGGAAACCAGTCGACTGAAAACCCATATTAAACTGCAAACTATTTTGCATTTTTAAAAATCCATAAATTTATGCATCCTTTTTGCTCTCCAGCCAAAATTTGTTGGATTTTTTCGTCTTTCTCTTAAGCTGCTGGGGAATTTTTAGCTCTTCATGCTCGTATGTGGGCGTGTGTGTGTGTTTACATTTCTGTCATAAATACTCTTAGGAATTATATGGTTGTTATGTGCTTTTTTATCATAAAATAATAAGTAAACATTGTATACATTTTTTAACAAACAAAAAACACACATACACACAACCAGCTCAAGAGCACATCAGTTTTTTTTCTGAACTGGCAGCAGAGACAAATATCTCGGTGGCAGTAGCAGCAGCAGAAAAAAGTATCCTAGATGTCGTTTTTCGTGTTGTTGCGCTTGTTTGTTTGTTGTCACACAGGATCTATCTTATGGATGGACTCTTTGTTGTTGCTGCTGTTGTTGTTGCATTTGTTATATTATTTATTTGTTTGCATATTATTTCGTTACGTTTGTTTTGTATACTGTGTGCTCCTCCAGTTTTCTGTTTTTTTTTGCTGTGCCCAACCGACTTGTATTTGTTTGATAGACAATTGTCATCTGGGGGGTATCAGGGCACACGGAGACCCATTGTTTGTTGTATGTATGTACATATATGCATATATGTCCCATCATATCATTTATACATATACATATAGGTAGGTAACATCACTCTTAACAATGTTTGATTCTTCTTTTATGGTATTCTATATGGCATTGCAGCTCTTCTAATGCCTCACGGGTACACTTGTTAACTATACACACATATATGTATATATGTATGTACGTCCCATACATACGTTGCATACATGTACATAGTGTAAAAATACCTTGTTATTTTCCTCCCATTCTTCAGTAATAATGGCCACACGAATGCACTGCAAAAGAATGCGAGCAAGAAACACAGAAAGGTTAGCGATAGGTAATAGAAGAAGAAGAAGCAGTAGAAGAAAATCATGAAATAATTAACAGCAGTAAATTAGTCAGTGCGATGAAAAATAAATTTCAAAAAAAAAACTTGGTAGCACTTTTGCAAACAAAATTTGGCAGCACTTTATATGTTGAAATATAGGCTATATGCGAAAATCGAACAAACAATTATGAAATATTACAGGAGGCATAATAAGAATCAATATAACAAAAAACTTGGCACCACTTTTATTGAAAATTTTTGAAATGTGTAAATATAAAAAATAAAAATATTAGCTTTAGCAAATTATAAAGAGAATCACCTTATTCTTTTCAATATATAAATCATATAAAAAATAGTAACCAAAAACTAGGTAGCACTTTTTTGAAAAAAAAAATAATAAAAATGTACCAAAAATCTAAAATAATTAGCAATAGAAATTATCCAATACAGCTAAAAATTAAAAAAAAACTTGGTAGCACCTTAGCAAGTATATGCTGTTTTCCGAAAATCATAAATAATAAAATGAAGCAATAAATTAAAAAATATAAATTAAAAATGTAACAAAAAATAATAAGAACAATGGTAGCATTTTTAAACTTGGCACCACCTTATATTTTCACATATATAGGCATTATTCAAAAATCATAAATACTTAAATGAAATTATAAAATAAAAAATAGAAATAAAAAATGCAACAAAAAATAATATAAACAACTTGGTAGCATTTATATGCTATTTTCCGAAAATCATAAATAATAAAATAAAAAAATAATAATAGAAATAAAAATGTAACAAAAAATTGAAAAACACATCACTTTACAAAATATATAAAAAAATATAAAAATTTTACCGTTTTGTAAATTATGCTGAGCGATAAGACATTAGTATGTATCACAAAAAACTTGGTAACACTTTTATTGGCAAAAAATGGCACCACTTTCAAAAAATATATATATAAAAACTTAGAAACAGCAAATTATTCAGGACGGTCAAAAATAAATAGCACAAAATAATCTTCACAATCGCAACTTGGCACTACTTTTATTTGCGTTTTCCAGTTTTCAAAAATCCAGTAAACCATATCTTTATAATTAAACAATAATTAATGGAAGAGCATTTTTTCTGGGCACCAACAAATAAGTGTAACAAAGGCAGCACTTTTATTGAAAATAATTGGCATTACTTTTTCTAAAAAAATATGAAATCATAAATTCTTTAAAAATAATGAGTATCTTATTCAGGGTGACTAAAATAACAAAAAAAATGGGCACCATTTTCAAAAAACTTGGCTTTACTTTTTTTATTTTTTACCTTTTTCAACAAATTACCTTGATTTTTATATTTTATCAATTTTATTAAACTTTTTAAATTTTCTGGCATTTCAACATTCTCTGTACCTTCATTCATATTGATTATCGCCTGGCTTTCATCCCTTTTTATGGGGCTCTGGCCTTTATTGTTTCCACAGCAATAATTCTGTTTATAATTGTTTGACTTTAACATAGAGCGGGGGTGGGGCAGGGGCACATTTCCTTTTTGAAATCATTGATTTATTAAAAACCGGCGGACTTTTTATCTTGAAACAAAAACCTCTGCCCCAACTCCTAAACAACAACAGACATCAGCACCATCACTACCATCAACCGCGAGGCCCACCAAAATGACATCTCATCTACACATATGATGTAAAGAATTGATCCTTTTTAGCGGTCCTTAGAATGAAATCGGTAACAAATTTATTAAAAACCCTTTTTTGCGGGGGGTGGGTATGTTGTTGACCAGCAGCAACAACTTTAACCGAAAAAGGAAAGTTATATGTAGAACCCTTAAAATGTGAACAACAATCAAAAACTGCCAAACTGGACATTGGCATTTTGAATGATGGTCATTTTGGGTTTCAATGGAAACAAAAGATGAGGGATAAATTCATAATTTCCACAAAAATCAGACAAATCGAAAATAGAGAGAGAGAGAGTAAAGGGAAGGGGCAGTGAGTTAACGAAAAATAAAATTATGCCGGGCTAAAAAACAACCCTCTGGCTGAAAGGCAGGCAGGCAAGAAGAAGCTCGATAAGGTCTCAGACAAATAATAGAAATATCTACATATAAAACCGATTTGTAATTAACAAAATTGCCAAGCAGCCACTCAAACTCATCAAAGTGATAACTCACACCACGACACAACAACACGAAATAACAATCCATGTGTAAGTGTATTGGCAACAATATTCACAACCCAAAAAGCCGACTCCTGCCTCCAAATGCCAGCCAAAAGTGAGCCAAGACACAGCCTCAGACACAGCTACAATGTAACGCCACATACACAGTACATCTCAGTAGACATACATGCCTAAGGCCAGCTCAAAAGCAAAACTATACTTTGTTACATTTTGGGAAAATTTGAAAAATATTTTTTTATTTTAAAGATTTAAAAGAAATAAAGACTTTTAAGTAATAAGTATTAGAAATTGGAGATTTTTAAAAAAAATATTTATTTTTTGAGGTTAGTTTATTTGGCTTTTTTCCCTTTCGCCTATATAAACAAAATCAAACAATAAATAATCAACACAGCCATATAAGTACCAATACAAATGCATCAGCGTCCTCGTTCTCAACGTATTATTGACTCTGGAAAGGCATTGTTGTTGCCGTTGTTCAGGCATAAACATAGCAGAGCATACTTTTGGGCTGTGCATAAAAAAGGGAATCCTTATGCGGAGCATACTTCTACGTCAAAGGAATTAAAATTCAGTCGTGCATAAAAAATCGTAAAAATATAATAACAACAACAATAACAACGGCGGCGGCGGCGACGACAAGGACTAACTAACAACAAAACTCGCACACACACACATGGACACTTACACACACATAGAAATAGTAGCTGGAAACACACATGTGTTTAGCTAATACTGCTTAACAGAAAAAGGGTTAAATTATGATGTTGGTCTGGATTCTAATGAGCAACATTGCCAGCCCAGGCGGCCGCAAACACCCAGTGACATTAGTGACAGCAGGCAGCAGCTGACGACGAAGAAGAAGAAGTTGAATCAGAGGAAGAAAGCTTTTTTACAAGGGAAGTTTGCACCACGCGCCAGGCAAACAAGACAAAAGTTAGCTGTGTGACAAATATCATTGATTTCTGATTGTTAAACACAGTTCACAAGGATGTTGCTGGATGTCTCTCTAGGTTGTGCAAGTGAAGTGGTTGGTTGATAGAAGAACAACAACAAGAGGGAAGAGGGAGGAGGAGGGCGAGCAGGAGTTGGGTGCTCGGTTGGGCTGTAAAAGTAAGGATTTGGAGATATGTAAATTTCAGCATCTAATGGGTGCTATAGAAGCTACTTATATATGTGTGTGTGAGTGCGTCTCTTCGATTCCCTGTGAGTGTGTGAACGCCTGAAAGCAGGCATTAAAATACCCTTTTGTTCCCATGCTCTGTCTCCCTTTCTCTCTCTCTCTTTGTGTGTGTGTCTGTCTTTGTGTCTGATTGTAAAGCTTCGATTTCGAAACGAAAGGGGTTTGTTTTTTATTAATTAAGTTGAATATAAAATTATTATTTATGCAAATGTTTGGAATTTGTTTCATTTCGCCAAGGCAGACAGCCAAGACGAGTCAAGTGAAGCCACGAAAAGTACAGTTGTGGGAAAAAGCTGAGTTTTGAGATGCAAAGCAAAAATTAGATAGTAATGAGCAAATCAATATTTTTAAAAGACATAAAAAGTATATTTTAGGGAGTTACAGCTACGATCTCGGGACGAATTTACAATGGCGCCCAACTTAGATTTTTTTCTGATTAAACAAATATTTAAAAGGCAAAAAATATTCTGAAAATATACTTCGATTTTCAGTTTTTATAATTAAAAAATAATTAGATAATAATACATAATGGCGCCCAACGTAACTGCTGTTTTCCGATTAAACAAATATTTAAAAGACAATAAATATTCTGAAATGATACTTCGATTTTCTGTTTTTCTAATTAAAAAATAATGGCGCCCAATGTGGAGCTTAACACATAGTTTTGTATGGAATTGCTGCGAGGCAAATGCACAATGGCGCCCAACGTAGATGTATTTGAAAGGCAATAAAAATTCTGAAAATATCTAATTTAAAAAATAATGGCGCCCAACGTGGAGCTTAGGGAATGTTTTGTATTGAATTACTGCTCTTCTATAAGCATAACTCAAAATGGCGCCCAAAGTAGAGCTTTTAAAATATTTTTTATCGAATTATTGCTTTGCTTCGAGCCTAACTCACAATGGCGCCCAACGTATATGCTCTTTACCGATTAAACACAATTTTCTTAGAAATTGGATTTTTTGGATTAAGATTTTAGAAGGTTTATATACGAGAGAGAGAGAGAGACTAAATCGAAATTGTCGGCTAGATTGAAAGTTCACTTTATTTAAACTTTATTCAACCATTATTTGCTTCACAGCCCTTAGTTTTTCCCTCTTTCGATCCATCCTTCTATTGAAACCTTTCATTTGTAGATTTTTCTTGTTATCGAAATTAAAGTTTTATTTTCTTAAAGTTTGCCTTTAACCAAACATCAATTCCATTCAATTTCTTCTCATTCCACCTCCCACTGATGGCAAACATTTATCATCAACCTGCTGCTTTGGTGGGTTTTTCATAAATTATAATTTTCCTGCCAAGATTCGAGCAATTTCCACTTTCCTGTGGTGGCGTTTTTTACCTTTACCTGCCACCGAAAATGAAAACAATATTTCAAATTAATAGAAATTCGTATTGGCATTGATTAAAACGCAGTAGTACGACGCAGTCCAACAGCCCAACATGATGATGATGATGTTCAAACCACCCTCAGCTTGTGCTGAGGAGTTGCTGGGACATCATCGTGAGCAAAGAGTTATGGTTGGCTGGTAATCAAGCAGAACTTTGTGGCGTATTGTCTTGTATTGTAGTCTTGGTGGCTGAAATGCTAAAAATCACCAGAAATTCATTAATAATTGGCATTTTGTTACTATTTGAATTTTCAATTTCATTTCATTGCTCAGTATTGTTAGCCTAGTGAAGGACAGGGGGAGGGGAGGGGAGAGCAACTTGGGGGTGTTTTTAAGACAAAGATCCTTTAATTCATATTTAACAACAATCACAGTCGTCGTACAGCAGCTTCTTAGTTAACAAAAGTCATTGATTGTTTTGATTATATTTTTCTGAAGACAATAAATTCGACGTGGAAAAGGGTTTGAAGGATTCAGTTGTGGGATTGACTGCTGGCGACAGTTGACTGGCAAAGTTTTCGGGGCACAGGATGAGTTCGAACAACGTTCGATGCTTTGATAGACATAGATTGTCTATAAATAATTAGTTAACTAAGCGGGAAGAGGGTTAGTTTTCTCTCTCTCTTTCCTTCTTTCTCCCTGTCTCTCCTTGAAGGAATTTCCAACCATTGAATCCTCACAGCCTATTTCACTTGATTAATTAGGAAATTGTAAGGAATAGAAGTTTACATATGGGTGTGTTACCTTTATGTTGCTTGCCTTTGCCTTCGAAATCCTGGGCTATGCTAATGAGCTTGGGCTTAATGTTTATTGAGGAAAAGCGCCAAAGTTGTCCTTAATTTTCTTTGTGTTTTCATGGCGGGGGGCTTCATTGGCAGACATACATGCTTTTTATAGGTTTTTAATTCTAATAATTGCATTTTATTGCGTTGGCAACATTTTATTGTTTATTGCCAATAATCATATTAACAATTTGTTTGTGTGCGGGGAGGGGGAGAGATACTTGTGTATGCCTGCCTTTGTCATGTGTGTAAATGGCAAAAAGGAAACCCTGTAACTCGCTGCCCTCCTTTGTGCCCTTCCCACACACACCCACACACATGTGTATGGTAATGTCTGGAAATTACCATAAAACAAAAATTTATTGTCATTGATTTAAATGTAGTTGACAACTTTATATATGAATTTATTGATCAACTTTACATATGCCCTACACATATTCCGGCTTTATTGCGTAAAGACACGCAAAATACCCCCCCCCCCCCAAGAAAGAGTTTGTTGTGTATTTCCTGGGGAGGAGCGAGAGGTGGTTGGAAAAACTTCATGAGAGTAATGCCAAAAAGTAGACAGCTGCGTTTTAGTAACGACTACAGGGTCTAAGGTAGTTGAACTTCAAAGAGTTGCCTCGAAAACAAAGTATAGGCGAAAGGCTTAAGACATTATTTATAAAAAACTTCCTGAAAGTAGGCTTTTAAATGAGATTAAATGTCAGCCTAGGGTAGGACATTATTTAAAGCCTTAATTATCATTTTAAAAAGCTTCGGACTGTTGTATTTTGTTTGATCCTTTCCTAAAATTTCAGCCTAATTTTAGACCATATTTTTGACAGCCTCAAAGTACACTTTAAAAATTTAAATTTTAAAAATTTTATTTAAATTCCTTGCAACTTGTTTCACCAACATTATTCAATAAATTCAATAAATTGTCTGTCTCAGCCTAATTTTAGACCATATTTTTGTCAGCCTCAAAGTACACTTTAAAAATTTAAATTTTAAAAATTATCTTTAAATTGATTTCACCTTTGATTTATATGAAAATTAAAATTTATTGAACAATTTCACCAACATTTATGCAATGTTCAGTAAATTGTCTGTATCAGCCTAATTTTAGACCACATTTTTGTCAGCCTCAAAGTACACTTTAAATTTTAATGATTTTCTTTAAATTCCTCTCGCCTTTTTTGATGTGAAAATAAAAATATATTGATCAATTTCACCAACATTGATTCAATGTTCAATAAATTTCCTAATTTTAGACCACATGTTTGTTAGCCTCAAAGTACACTTTAAAAATTTAAAATTTAAAAATATTCTTTAAATTCCTCGCAACTTGTTTTATATGAAAATAAAAATTTATTGATCAATTTCACCAACATTGAATACAATGTTCAATAAATTGTCTGCCTCAGGCTTACACTTTTTCATCTTTTTTTACACAAAAGCCTAAAAGTATGCCTCCTTAATTGATTACTTTATGCTACCCGCCCCCCTGCCGACAATACCATACCTTTAGCGTTTAGCCATAAAATCTGATATTGTCTATAATTTTTGGTTAGAAGGCTGGTTATCGTTTTTGAACATTTAATGAAAAACTTAGAGCATACTTTAAGGCCAGCGCAACAAAGGGAAATTATAAAAAGCCATTTTATAGGGGAGATGATGGGGGGGGGGGCAGGCATATCATAAAAATACCAAAACAAACAATCAACTTTCTTTGGCAACAACTATAAAACAACCACTCTTTTGTGGTGTAATTCAATCTTAACACACGGCTGGTTGTTGTTGTTTTTTTTTCTGTCTTACACACAAGTAAGCTCTGTCGTTGTGTAGCATACATTAAGGAGCTCGTCAATATTTCCAGGTCTGGCTGGCTGACTGGGATGGTGGCGGCACAACAAATATTTTTTAATAAAATTAACATAAGGGTAAAAATCACGGTTATTATCATGTTATATGGTCTCATATGAGGCAAACAAACAACAACAACGGCAGCAGCAAACCTGAGAAGTTAAGACGTTGTTGTCTAAGATTTTTTGTCAATACGGGGAAGAAGAACACATACAGGCACACACACACAAAGGTGGAAGTTTTTAAACAATTTTCGAACAGAGTTTGTTGTTGATTACGAAAATATGATAATTGGCAAAATTTGACAAGGGAAATTTCAATAAATCCAAGGGGGTAAGGCAAGGAGCCCGGGGAAAAACTTTTTGTTGAAACGACAAGACAAAGTTTTTTAAAAAACGAACCCAATAAACATTAGCTACGAAATCTTAATGACAGCATATGTGAACGGGCTGAACTTGTCTCATTAAAATTAATTTGCTAAAGACTTTGGTTGGGGGGACGGGGTTGAATTAATTGATAAACAATTTCCTTATCTCACAATTTCCTTTTTCTTTTGTTCCCTTCTTTTTGCAGATTAAAGCCTTATTTGAAGAAGTTAAACGTCTACGAGCCATCGAACAAACCCATTTGGTACAAATCCACCGGCTGGAGGAGCATTTGGAGGCCAAACGCCAGCATATTGTGCGCCTGGAGGCCAAATTGGACAAGGAGCAAATCAATGAGGCTCTTCAACAAACGGCCGTGCCCAATAGCGATGATCAGGATGAAGCCGAGGCCGAGGCCACAGCCAACCAACCGCAGGTGGAGCCAGCACAAATGATCATCGATGACGATGAGGAGGAGGACGAAGAGGACCAGGATAAAGAAGAGCCCACTGTGGTTGAGCCAGAGCCCGAGGAGGAGGAGGACGAGAATGAAAACGAGGAGGAAGAGGACAACTGTGATTTAGACAAAGAGAACAACAATGATAATGAACAAACTCAAAATCAAAATGCCCAGGAAACTTTGCCGGCAGGCGAAGACAAAATCAAAAAGGAAACACAGTAAGTAAAGTATAGCAATATTTGCAACGAAAAAATATCGAACTTTCTTTTAGACTAGACAAAACTAAAATTGATAATTTTGTTTCTCCTCTCCCCCCCCCCCTTTACCATAGATCTCCTTTGTCTTTAGACTCTATCAGCCAACAGAATGCCATTGCAGCGGCCGCTGCTGCGGCTGCCGCCTGCAATAATGATCCCAATAAATTCCAGGAATTACTCATGGAACGCACCAAGGCCTTGGTGGCCGCCGAGGCTCTCAAGAAATCCGAAGGTAGGTTTGACAGCAGTTTAAACAGCAATACAACAGAAAAGCAAACACGACATTTGATTTCCTCGGTTTTGTGTTTATTATCATTTTCCAACAGACCCCCCAACCCCCCTCCCCTTCTTCCCCCTACATTGTTTACCTAATTGACAAACAAAGAAATTTATTCATTATTATCTTCTTTTATAAATGAAAAAAAAAATGAAGAAAAAATTAAAAAAAAAAATGCAAAATAACACAAAAGTATTTATGGCTGTTGTTGTTGATGTTGTGTTTATTGGTGTGGTTAATAAGTTTTATTCTTTACTTCTTTTACACTCTAAACGTGGGCGGCTTTAGTTTGTTGTTGTTGTTCAATTTTCTTTATACCTCATACATACATACATACATACATATATCGCACAGAAACAAACTGGCGCCAATTCGATGTTGTTGTATTTGTTCTTTTTTTCTTGCGATAGGAGCCTATTGCCAAACAGTATTTACCCAGCTTTTTTATCAGCTCTTATCTCTTTACCTCAAATATCAATATAACAAAAAATAGCATAAGAGCGCCGCCGTCGTCCCGGCCCGGCCGCCAACCATTTCCCATTTCCATCATTCATCCAACCATCCAATCGTTCATCTTGGAACTCAAAATTGCATGACAATTTTTTCTCGGCAACTCAATTCAAAACGAAACGAAAACTCTTTGATATCATTTCTTAAACATTGGCAAATGTTGTTATTTTTTCGAAATTTTCTAAACTTCTGCTCTCTCACAAACACTCACTCATAAGCAACAAAAAAAAAGAAAAACAAATAGAAAAAGAATAGCTCCGAAACTTACACAAGTTTTCTCCTCCCAAAAATAATTCACAGAACAATGTTTAGCCAATGCCAAGGATGAAACAAATCAGGCAACAACATCATCGTCGTCGTCGTCGTCAAATGTTGTTAAGACCTTAACGCTCGATCACAGCTCGACCAACGCCGACATTGAGCACGCCGCAGCTGAAGCCTCAAAAGTGCCAAAAATCGAAATTTTAGACGATGATGATGATGATGGTGATGCTGATGCTCGCAATCTTAATAAAGCTGATCACGAAAGTGATGAGGTAGCTCATGTTGTTGAGGATGAAAAATCATTGCCACCCTTCGATTGTGATAAAGACAAAGTTATCAATTTGGATGGCGAAAAGTCTTGTGATGATGAGGCCACGGCCACATTCAAGCAAAATGTTGAGCGTTTCGGCTCTTTGCTGGGCGAAGAACTGGTCAATACCTATTGGAGGCGGGGCTTTGATCCCACTAAAGCCTTGTACCCAGCGGCTGGGCAGCAACAACAACAACAACCACACCATCACCACCACCAACACCAGCCACAGATGCAGCAACATCCTTTGCTGCTGGCACAAACCGTCCAATCACAACAGCAACAACAAGCATCACAACCACATCATCATCATCAACAACAACACCATTTACAACACCTGCAACAGCAGCAGACGCCTAACAACGCGTCCTCGTCGTCGTTGTCGTCATCGTCTTCGATACTGCAACACCATCCCACACAACCGCCGGCTCCGCCTTGCGGCCCCTCGTCCACCACTTTGCTTAGTCAATTAGTTAATTCCACTTTTTCTACTCCCAACTCAACCACAACTCAAAATTCCTCTTTACGTTCAACAGATGCACATTTTCCACATCATCATCACCATCACCACCAACAGCAGCAGCAGCAACACCACCACAACCAACACCATCACCACCAATTGCCTCCTCATTTAGCCGATCATCATGATAAGTTGTCGTCGTCGTCCGCCCTCAATCATCATGAATCGTCGGCCTCCAGTGCCAGCACGCCCAACTTGCCCGATCAGCGCTCGGCAGCCGAGGACCAACATCATCAGCAGCAGCAGCATCAACACCAACAGCACCAGCACAGTGTCTCCTTGAACGGTTCGCTCAAGAATTTCGAAGACAACAACAATAGTTTGGGAGCCACACCCACCGGCCATTTGGGCGGTCATCCACATTTACCTCATGGCTTCCTGCCCGGTCTACCATTCCAATTCCAAGATCGTGGCCATTTCCGTTTCGCCGATGACTTGCAATTGCCCCCGGGCACTTCCATGGCCGGCCGCTTGGGCGAATCCCTGATACCCAAGGGCGATCCCATGGAGGCCAAACTGCAAGAGATGCTGCGCTACAACATGGACAAATATGCCAATCAGGCTCTGGATACGTTGCACATATCGCGCCGTGTACGCGAACTGCTGTCGGTGCACAACATTGGCCAGCGCATTTTTGCCAAATACATATTGGGCCTGTCGCAGGGCACCGTCTCCGAGCTGCTGTCCAAGCCCAAGCCCTGGGATAAACTCACCGAAAAGGGACGTGACAGCTACCGCAAAATGCATGCCTGGTCGTGTGATGATAACGCTGTCATGCTGCTCAAATCGTTGATACCTAAGAAAGGTAAGTCACACCAAATGCAAAAAAAAGTTGTTTGTTTGATGTTTTTCCAAAAAATAAAAAAAAAATATAATTTTAAACACTCACTTGAGAGCTGGAAAAGGGATTAGGCGGACAAAAAAGTTTGCTTGAAAGTTTTGCATACAGTGGAGGGGTTAGGTAAATGCAAGAAAAAATAAAGCATAGTTTAGGGGTTAAAGAAATAAAAGCAAGAGATTTAATTTAGAGTTTAGAGGAAGATAATAAAAATTAAAAAAATAATAAAAATAATAAATAATAAGGTTTTCCCATTAGGCTTTTGATTAAATTGTAGTTGAAAAGTTAGGGCCTACTTTTAGGAGCAATTTTTTTTAAATTGTAACGATTACAAACAAATCTTGAATTGAGAGCAACTCTAGCTTTTGATTTATCTCTCAGCTCAATTCAGCTTGAGATAATCTCTTCTTTGGCAAATTAGGACTTTTATGAGCAATTTTTTTAACTCTAACGAATACAAACAAATCTTGAATTGAGAGCAACTCTAGCTTTTGATTTATCTCTCAGCTTAATTTAGATTGAGAGAATCTCTTCTTTGGCAAATTAGGACTTTTAGGAGCAATTTTTTTAATTCTAACGAATACAAACAAATCTTGAATTGAGAGCAACACTAGCTTTTGATTTATCTCTCAGCTTAATTTAGATTGAGAGAATCTCTTCTTTGGCAGATTTGGACTTTAAAGATTATTAATTTCAGATCATACTTTTTGGAGCCCATTTTTCATTCTCTTTTGTCTCTCTTTTTGATTGAACTCTTTGTTGTTTCTTGTTGAATAATAGGGCGAGAGTGAGAGAATCTCTTCTGTGGAAGCTCAAATTTGAACCTTAAGGATTACTCATTTCAAAGCCTACTTTTAGGAGACCATTTTGTCATCCTCTTTTGTCTCTCTTTTTTTATTGAACTCTTGTTCACTTTCTTGTTGAATAATAGGGCGCTTAGGGATTAGTCATGTCAGGACATACATTTAGGGGCCCATGTTGTCATGCCCACAATGATTGAACTCTTTGCTGTTTCTCGTTGAATAATCAGCCACTAATTTTAGTTTTATATGTGCGTTTGTGTTGTATTCAAGTATGAGCTGTTCGACCTAAAATTTAATTTAATGCTAAAATTGTTTTGCACTACATTTAGTGGTGTTGTTGTTGTTAGTGTTGTTGCTACTGCCTCTGTGTGGTTGTTGCTGTGTTTAATGTTCTTGTTAATCAAATAAATTTCATTAAATTTATCATAGAATTTCACACTATTTTGATTTTTATATGTGTTCAGAAAAAAAAATTGAAAAAAAAAGATCAACAACAACAGACTATACTAGACTCTCTCTGTATATATATATATATATATATATATATATATATATGTACTCGTATGTATGGGCGATTCTTGTTTCAATTTATACAAATCAGAATCACAATCACAATAAATGACAACAGCACAGGGAGCGGAATAAAATGATATAGACGGTAGATAAATGTGCAGCAAGAACAACAACACGGCAACACCAACACCCAGTATTTTGTTGTTCGAAAATTTTTATTAGTAATGGATTTCTTCTAATGACTATGGTACGCCAACAAGAAAGCAATTTCTTACTTTCGAATGCAAAAAACACCCCCCCCCAGCACTACCTCCACCACCACCACCTCTCCCCCTTGCCACTGGCCACAACACCTCTTCCTCCTGAGCTCCCACCTCTTCCCGTGTGTGCCCCATCGATCCCCGTTCACAAACATTGTACACATTGTACGCACGCAACTCAGCAGCATAGTTGGAAATGGGGACATTTTTGACGAAATGCTTTAAATTGAAGCTGAACGAGCGAACGAACGAAGGAATGAAAAAAATAAAACAAGAGATGTGTTGTTCGTCGTTCATGTTGTCGAAGTGCAAACGGCGGTTGCAGTGAATGTTGCTGTTAATAATGATGATGATGATGTTCATGGCGCACAACGATGATGATCACGAGGGGAATAGTGATGCCGATGATGAGGTTGCTGCTGGCTGGCTGGCGATGGTGTTGTGGACCTGCAATTTATACCTCTTGTATTGTGTACACACACTCATAATGTCATATAGATGTAATAATGTATAGATTTCTACATACAAGTCGATCTATCTGAACCGTCTTATGGCTTGGTGTTGGTGGCCCAAGATAAAACGAAACGCTGTGGTCCTGGCCGCAGGGGAGGTGTTGCTTCGCTCCGCCGGCTTCTGCTGGCTGGCTGATTGTAAGCAAATAAGTATCTATAAACTGGCGTTGAGCCAAAGCGTTGCCATCAAGATGTTGTTTGCATTTTTTAATTATTTTTGATTTCTGCATAAAATTGAAAAATCAGCAGCAGACAGTGTTGTTGTTGTTTTTTTTTTTTGCTTGATTTTGCTATGATTTTACAATAAATTTACAAATGTCTTTGAAGGAATTTTGATTTCTTGCCTTCGTCTTGTTCTTCTTCGGCGCTGTATTCTGACTGGTTGGCTGGCTGGCTGGCTCGCTCACTCGTCCACTTCCTATGGCGGCGGCGTTTCTTGCGATTTAATTATTATTGAGCGAATAAAAGTTTGCGGCTTGATTGTTGTACGTATGTATGGGCTAAGGCTATGGCTATGTTGCCACTATCTTTGGCGTGTAGACAGACATCAATTTGTACAAATTTGCGCGTTTGTTTTTCTTTGGCCAGCAACAGCAAAAACAACCACCAACCAAACATGAACGAAAAAAAGTACCTACAACAAACTTTAATTAACATGAAGATTTTTGTTTAATTACATTTTATTTTATTTTGTGGGAAAGCCAGAATAATTGGAGTTTGGCAAAGTACAGCAAAAGATTTGCAACTCTTTGCAACAAAGCAATCAATAGATTTTGTAGAGACAGGACACGAAGCAAGGAGTAAAGTCAGGCCACAGTTTGCAGGTGAAATTTTCTAAAGGAGTCACAAGGAAAAAAGAGTTGAATAGGTTCTAAATTATATAAAGATAAGGAAAAAATATTTATGCAAAAAATGCCCTATCAAAAAGTAAAGCCTAAATCAAAGGAGTTAAATTTAAATAAATCTAAAGCCTACCTTAAGGGAGCCAAAAGAAAAAAGTCTATCAGTTATTAATGGTAATACCTTTCCGCTCTCAAAGACCCCTTATCCCAAACTAAAAAGAAATACAAAATCAAAAAGTAAAGCCTATACGAAAGGAGTCAATCTTAAATAATTGTAAAGCCTACCTCAAAGGGGTCACAGGAAAAAATGATTATTGTTTTCTTGTTAAAAAATCAATCACTTATCTCTAACCAGAATGATATGCAGGATCAAAAGTAAATCCTAAGCAATGACACTTATCCTCGAATGATTATTGTTTTCTTGTTCAAAAATCAATTCCTTGTCCCCAACTTAAATTAAATAAAAGATCCAAAAGTAAAGCCTAAACCAAAGGAGTTAATTTTAAATAAATTTAAAGCCTACCTTCCAGGGGCCACAGGAAAAGAATGACACTTATCTTCGAATGATTATTATTTTCTTGTACAAAATTCAATTCCTTGTCCCCAACTTAAATTAAATAAAAAATCCAAAAGTAAAGCCTAAGCCAAGGGAGTTAATTTTAAATAAATTTAAAGCCTACCTTCAAGGGACCACAAGAAAAGAATAGCACTGATCCTCGAATGATTCTTGTTTTCTTGTTCAATAATTAATTCCTTGTTTGTAACTAAAATTAATTAAAATACCAATAGTAAAGCCTATGCCAGAGGGCTTAATTTTTAATAAACCTAAAGCCTACCTTAAAGGGAACCAAAGGAAAAAGGTCTACCAGTGATTAATTATTTTTAAGTGATGATAGTTTTCCGCTTAAAAAAATCCCTAAGCCCCACTAACATGGAATAAAAATTCTTAAAGAAAAGCATAAGCCAAGGGAGTAATTTTTAAAAAATGTAAAGCCTACCTTAAGGACCAAAAGTGATTGAACGAAACGGATTCAAACCTAATTAAAATCTTAACTTGGGGCCTTAGAAAGAGTATTAAAATCTATCTTTCCTTAAAGTTCAGATTTTTTGGCAAGTCTTTCTATGCCTCTCGGACTTTTTTAATCACAAAACTCTACCATGAGTCTTCTAGGCCTTATTTTCGAGTAAATATTATTATTTATCGGGTAAATACTATTACGCATCATTACCTAGTGGCTTTAGAGCCAATGCAATCCAACCCTTTTGCCACAATCAACATATTGGCTTTTATTTGATTTCCATATACACAGACATATACAAAATAATTGCAACAAATAGAGTCCACAACGAGAGTTTATTGTTGCCTTGCCCCCCAACCCTTTATTATTATAGTGCGTGCAAATATAACGTTTGTCTTTATGCAATTCGAACTGAGGGATGGATGGTGGCCGTAGAGTTTTGCTTACTATTTATACAAAGAAGGCCGGGGTAAGAAATAATGAAAAATACTTTTGAAATGTTGACATTACTCTTGGCTTTAGGCATAACATTGCGTTGCCGTTGTTGCTGTTGCTTGCTTGCTTTCTGTGGCCAACAAAAGGAAACATGCAATTTTTCAAATATCATTCGAGCTTCGAAATGCCTTCGAATTGTCGCAAACAAAGCCATAAGTAAAACGCGCATTTTATAGAAAAGTCATTGCAAGTTAGCGTACGTAAGCGATACAAGGTGACACTTGACACTTTAAAGATTTATTGGGTTTTGATTTGCCAGCTAGGTAAAATAGCACAACGTTTAAAAATAAAAGGGTGGCCTTTGCCAGCCTGGAAGTATGCTTTAAAAGTGTTGCTCCCCCAAGGCTAGGCAACTGTTATTGGCATATCTTGGCGTCTGGCTGGCAAATAAACTCTTTAATTTGGTTTGTTTGGGCTGGCTTCAACATTCTTGCATTAATCTCTAGTTTGTTGTACTTAACAACACTTACGCAATTAAATTGTGCTTCTTTTTTTTGGTCACTGTGTAGTGAAGGGTTTATTACCAGCCATGTCCGGGCTGGATGCAGCACAAATGGCTGGACAAAACCCTTCCCCTGGTTTACTGGGTAAGTCCGTTAAAGGGCTGCCAGAAAATTCCTGGGTTGACCAGTCTCTACACAACATGTGACATTGTTAGTTTACTGTTTATGGCCTTCATTAAAGTCCTGCTCCTTTGTCGCCACCGTCATCATGCTGGCTTTTTGATGCTGCTGAGGTAAAGCAGAAATTGTTTTATCCTTTTTTTCTTTGGTCCTTTAACGGGATGGACCCATACATTTTATAGATGTTTGAACTTTGACAAAAATATTTGAGTTCCAAAGGAATTGTTACTGTGTGTGTGTGTGGAGGGTGGGGTATGGGTGCTGAGGCGGGTTAACAAAGGGGAGCGAATAATGCGGGTTTTGTGGAAAAAATATGTGCTGCTTTTTTGTTGGTTTTTGCCAGCCAAACGAAAAAGTAAAAGTTAAACATAATTTGCGATACAAACAAACAAAAAAAACAACACTAACAACATGTGTTGCATACTTTGGGGGTGACAATTAAATATCAGGGAAAAAGTGAAAATGAGTTAATTGGGAAATCTAAGGAGAGCATTTCAGAACACACACTTTAATTAAATTTAACTTTGCAATTTTTTACTAGAAATAAATAAAATGAGAAACAATTCTATGACTTTTTAAAGTATAACTCTAGGGGCTTTCACTTTGATAACTGGAAATCTGTCAAGAATTTAAATTTCTGTTTGTAATTTTGTAAAAACTATTCAATTGTTCCAGACTTATTATAAATTTTTGTAAAACCTGAAATTTCTTTAAATCGAGAAATCGATTTGTAAATTAAAATTTTTAAATTTAAATTTAAAAATTTTGAATTTTTAAAAACTATTAAAGTTTTGCAGATTTTTATTATAATTTTCTGTAAAATTTGAAATTTATTTAAATTAAATATCTAGAATTCAATTGAAAAATTTTAATTTTAAATTTAAAAATTAAAATTTTTTAGTTTTGAATTTAAAAAAAATAATATTTTTTAATATTAAATTTAAAAATTAAAATTTTTTAATTTTGAGTTTAAAAAAAATTAAAATTTTTTAATTTTGAGTTTAAAAAAAAATAAAATTTTGAATTTTTAAATTAAAAAATCATGAAATAAGTGAACTGAGAAACTTGTTAAGGCTACTTTAAGGATGATTGTTTAATCATACTTTTTTAAAGCCTACTTCTAGGAGGATTACTTAAATATTTGAAAATCATTTGCAATTTAATTCTATTTGTATAATTTGAATAGTTTTTTCTTTAAAACTTTTAATTTCTCTAAATTAAATATATAAAAATCAATTGGAAATTTAAAATTTTTAAATTTAATTTTTTTTAATTCCTTTCAACTCATGAACTAAAGTGAACTGAGAAAGTTTCTATGACTACTTTAAGGGTATTTTTTTATTCAGACTATTTTAAAGACTACCTCTAGGAGGATTACTTAAATATCTGAAAATCAGTTGGAATTTTAAATCCATTTTTATAATTTGAACAGTTTTTTCATTAAAAAATTTAAATTTTTCTAAATTAAATATCTAAAAATCAATTGGAAATTTAAAATTTTTAAATTTCATTTTTTTTTAAATTCCTTTCAAACTCATGAACTGAAGTGAACTGAGAAAATTTCTATGACTACTTTAAGGGTAATTTTTTTATTCAGACTATTTTAAAGCCTACCTCTAGGAGGATTACTTAAATATCTGAAAACCAGTTGGAATTTTAAATTTATTTTTATAATTTGAATAGCTTTTTCTTTAAATATTTAAATTTTTCTAAATTAAATATCTGAAAATCAAATAGAAATTTAAAATTTTTAAATTAAATTTTTTTAAATTCCTTTCAACTCATGAACTAAAGTGAATTGAGAAAATTTCTATGACTAATTTAAGGCTAATTTTTTTCATACTATTTTAGAGCCTACCTCTAGGAATAAGTTCAATATCTGAAAATCTTTTGACCATTTAAATCTATTTTTGAATAGTTTTTTCTAAAGCTTTTAATTTCTTTAAATTAATTTAATTTTATTTTTTTTTTATTTTTTATTAAAAAATCCTTTCAAATTCATAAACTAAAGAGAACTTAGGAAATTTCTATGACTGCTTGAAGACTGATTTTTTATTATTCAGACTATTTTAAAGCCTACCTCTAGGAGTTTTACTTAAATATCTGGAATAGTTTTGAATATTTTATTAATTTTTTAAATTTCTTTAAATTAAATATCTGCAAATCAATTGCAATTTTAAATCTATTTTTAAATTTGAATCCTTTTTTGTTGAAAAAATTCCTTTCCGCTTGTGGCATTTGTGGCCATAAAGCAAGTGTTGTGGGCTGCTCCTTCAACTTTCAACAGAAAAATATTTATTTACTGTAAACTCTATGCGTTTTTTTTTTGTTGGGCTGGTGGCTTGGCTGCACGCCGCCTTACGCTCTCAACAAGTTTAGAAAATATTATTGCCTACTTTTAGGTTGCAATAAAAGTTTTTCCGTTTGTTGCTGCTCAAACAAACAATAGCAGCGCGGTTTAAAGCCACGGCGACGACGACAGCCCACTGCAAAAAAAATCAATTCGGACAAAAAACAATTCACAAATAAACCTTTGAAGTTTCCCGTAAAACAATAAGTGCAGCCTAGCAAAACAAATTAAGGACTGACTAAAAGAGAGCAAGAACAAAATAATAAAATAAAAAAATGCAGAAAAGTTAAGGACGCGAAGGAGGCTGCAGCAAAGGGAATTAGTTTAAAGCAAAAGGGGTTCAGCGGATTGACGTCTAGAGATGTTAAGCGTCAATGAGTTTGAGCACATTTTCAGTTTGTCAGGATTTAAATTTTGTTGGAAGAATGAATGGCTGTTTGTTTGTATTATTTTGAGTTTATTTTTAGCGCAAAACAATCGTGAAAACAACACATCACATTTGACCTGCTTGTCATGTATTTCGTATTTTTTCTTTGAGCATTTTTAATGTTTTCTGTGTTGTGAGGAGAGTGTTGAGCAGAGGAGAGGACACAAAAGCAGAAGAAAAGCACTAAAAACCATAAATTAGCATTTCGTTTTTTTAAGAATTTCGCTATCATCTACACATCATTGAAATGAAAAATCGAAAATTGTCACCTAAAACACACGCACGCCTCAGTTGGCCGACTCGAGCGTGTGCGTGTGTGGTGTGAGAGTGGCCTGCCTGCCTGCCTGCCTGCGACCACGATGACACATTCCTACTTTAGCCAGCCAGCATGTAAAACTTGTGTTGGAACATATTGTGTTTGCTCTCTCCTATCACAAGATTTATTTTCATTTTCATATGGTATCATTGGTTTTTTAGGTTGCGTTGATTTTTCGTTATTTTCAAATTCAAAAAAAAAAATAAAGAAAATGTATCAGAAAAAAATCCGAAAAACCATTAAAATTTTTCATTGAGTCTTTAAAAGAAAGTGTAGGTGTGCTAAAATCGTTCGGTATGTGTTGTCACATTTATAAAATTTTTATTTATTTTATTATTTATTCAATACATTTGGTTTTTTTCTCTTGCTCTGATTCTGGCTCTTCCTCTTGCTCCGACTCTGTGTGTGCCTGTGTTGGTGTTAGTGGTGGTGGTGGTGGTATGTTCAAGCAGTCGTCTCTAATAAAAATATGAACTTAATTAAGTGGAACATATAAAAAACATCTAAAAAAACTAAACAATTTCTCACCCATCATCAACGAAAAAAGGGATTAAACATTTAAAATTTATAGTCCTAGGATTGATTGTTTTTTAAAAACCAACAAAAACCAAACTGAAAAACTAAAATAATTATGAACAATTTCTTATTTTAAACAACCTTCGTAAGGAGCTTAATTAGTTGTCTTAAGTTCTAGAAAAATGTTCCCCTGATTTCCATTTGACTTATTGATAATTGGTATTTTTCTAATTTAGCCTGTCTGCTATTGTGTGTCTTATGTGCCTCCCCACCCCTAATGCCTTGGAATTCAACCCTTTGATTTGTACAAACGTTACCTTGATTTCCCCGACAATTGCTGGGCTGTCTTGGCAATTTGTCTTTTTTCCTTTCCATAGATAATTTATTGCATTTTGAAGTGTTATTATGCATGTAGGGCCCAAGATATGCTCCTCATCCTCACCGTCATAGTCCTCATCACCACCGTTGTATGTTATATGTGTGATTGTGTGTTGGTTTTACTGCTCGCCTTGTTCGTTCCTTTCCCTGGCGCAGTTCTTGGTATTTATTCTTGGTTCTGGTTTGATAGGCATTTTAATTAGAATTTATTTCATTTGACGCAATTTCAGGATTTCGAAATGCAAAGAAATGCATATTTTAACATAAATTGATATCAGCTCAACACCGCTGCTGCGATTACTTGCAATCACTTCAGTTTGATTTTTTCCAATGTTTTTTTTTTTTTCTTTTTTCGAAATATAATTGCCGCCGGAATTGTAATTGAATAATTGCGGGGAACAAAATCGGCACCAAGCGAGTGCTTGAGAATGCAAAACGTGTAATGAGACCTCTTGTCACACAAACATTCATGGAGATCTTGTTGAAGGAGTTCCTCCCTCAAAGATTTTTGAATTTTAGAAATATGCATCCATCAATAGGCCTTAAGACTGCACAAATGAATTTCATATGATGTCATTTCAATTCAATAGAATTCCTCAAACATTAAAGTGGGAAAGAAGAACGAACGGACGTGACAGAGAACGAGGTCAGGATTAATCAAATAAATAACCGCAAACTGGTGGCAACAGCTTTGTCATTTAACTCCAACACAACACAATTTTATTCTAAGGTTCTTTTAGGTCACTTAAATTTTAATTTGGCAGCACTTTTCTGAAAAAAAATTGTTTTTGTTGAGACAAAACTTTTCAGCTAACGATGTTAAGTGGTTTTTGAGGACACAGTTTTTATCATAAGGATGATAGGTCTTTTTTAGATGGATTAAAATGTTAATTTGGCAGCACTTTTCAGCGAAAATATAGTTCTAATGAGGCAAAACTTCTCAGCAAACTATGTAGAGTGGTTTTTGAGGACACATATAATGGTGGTCTTTTTAGGTAACTTAATATATTAATTTGGCAGCACTTTTCTGGCAAATATGGTTTTAATGAGCTAAAGTTTTTCAGCTCACGATATTAAGTGCTTTTTGAGGACACATTTTTTATCATAAGGATGATAGGTCTTTTTTAGATCACTTAAAATATTAATTTGGCAGCACTTTTCTGCGAAATATAGTTCTAATGGGGGAAAACTTGTCATCTAACGATGTAAAGTGGATTTTGGGGACACAACGAATGGTAGACTTTTTCTAAGTCATATAAAATATTAATTTGGCAGCACTTTTCTGCGAAAATATAGTTGTAATGAGGCAAAACTTCTCAGCTAACAATGCAAAGTGGTTTTTGAGGGCACAGAGAATGGTAGGTCTTTTTTAGGTCACTTAAAATATTAATTTGGCAGCACTTTTCCAGACAAATATTATTTTAATGTGGCAAAGCTTTGCAACTAACGATGTTAGAAGGTGTTTAAGGACAAAGTTGTTCTCCTATTTTCTTTCAATTACTGAAATGGCAGCACTTTTTTGAACAAATATTGTTTTAGTGGGCAGCACTATTCAGCTAACGATTTTAAGTGGTTTCTGAGGGCATCTTTTATCCCCCCAGTGATGAAAAGGCTTTTTTGTGGTGGCATGCTCTTATTTGAAATATTAATTTGGCAGCACTTTTCTGAACAAATATGGTTTAAGTGGCGCAAAACCTTTCAGCAAGGATATAGTTTTTCTCCTATTTTATTTAAACTATTGCAATGGCAGCACTTTTCTGAACAAATATTGTTTTAGTAGGCAGCTAACGATTTTAAGTGGTTTCTGAGAGCATCTTTTATCTCCCAGTCATGTCAAGACTTTTTTGGTGGTGGTTTGATGTTCTTTAAAATATTAATATGGCAGCACTTTTCAGCTAACGATCTTTTTCCACTCATTTAAAGCATTGTTAAGTTAGCATTCTTCCATGCAAGTATTGATTGTATTGATTTGGCAGCACTTTTTCCTTCACAAAGTGGCCAGCTGCTTCAGCTTTAACTTTCCAAATTGCTTTTTCAAAATTTAAAGCTTTTTCTTTATGAAAGACTGAAGTTTTTCCCTTTATTCTGTTCCACGTTAGATTTAAATTAATTAAACTTCAAACGATTTCCCGCCATTTATTTGTTTCGGCTCTTGGCTGCAGCAGAACACAATATTAAACGCTAATTCAATTTTGTTTTTTTCCATTATTCCTGCATGGTTAAGCAGCAATTCACAGGATATGTTTTTTCTACGCCATTCATGCACATACATCCAAGCAACTCTTAAAAAAAACGCCAAAATGGAACAAAACACACACACACGCATTCATAAAAAATACAAATCCCTTCCCTTCAATAAATTCAAATTGCAGGCCTTCAATAGAGACCAAAAGAGAGAAGCTTAAAAAAGCATCATTGAATGACCTTGTTGATGGTGTGTATTGAAAAGAAGAAGAAAAAAACTGAAACTGAATTGAAAACCCGACATGTTCACGTCAATTATTGCATCATTTCAGGGCTCGCCCCCCCCCCCAACTCAACACTCTTTCACTCGGGTTTCATGTATGCTTGGGCATGGTGGGGAGGAGGGGGGAGAGGTCTCTTTTAGAAATTGGACTCTTTGATTTATGATTTTTGTGTTTTTTTTTAATATTCATATTTTCCTAAAGCAAACATCATGTCCATCCAAATGCTATCAAAAGCGTATTAGTGGTTTTTACACTCCACCATTCATTGGCGTCAAGCTCAATTCGCCCACAAGTATGCAATGCAATTTGAAAAGGAATGAAAGTTCACATTAAGGCCAAATGGGGGCTGGTTATTGATGAAAGGATAGCAACTCTGCTGGCGAAAAACTAATCATACAAGTGTGCTTCCTTGTTGAAATTGTCATTGAAGCACCTCTTCCAAAAAAAGTTTTCATTGTTTTCCAATTCTCTTCCGGAATTCTGTTCTTTGTTAACGAAAAAATCGAAATTTAGATTTTGCTTTGCAAACTCTTTGGAAATCCTCAAAATTGCTGTTGATTGTTTTCCGTTTTTTGCGCTTCGCGAAACTCTTCTTTGCCTTGAATATTGTGAAAATTGTTTTACAATTGCAAGGATAATCGATTCCCAAAGGAGCAAACACTTAGCCAACATAAAAGGTTGTTTAACATCCGTTGTGTTAGACCTGCTGCCTTGGCTCGGCTATGTCCTTGTCCCAGCCTGAATGTTGTCAAGTATCAAGCATACCCCGTTCACTCGCTCGTTCGTTCGCTCCTTCATTCGTTTGCTGCTAGACGTTAGGAAACGGAAATCAACACATGAATGACAAATGGCATATAACGCTTGAATTGTTTGATTACGTTACAATGCCAACTACCACCACCACGTGTACTGGATGGAGTGTACAACAATTCAATAACTTCTCCGTTCTGTTTTGGCCCCATTTGGCCAAACAACACCCTGGCAATCGATTGCAAATCTCATGTAACACTAGGAGATTGTGTGGAGTTTTTTTGTGCTGAGGATTTTATGAGTCCCGGGCGTAGAACAAAATCAAAAGGACTCCAGGAAAACTTCATTTGGGATTAGGAAACTGTAGAAAGTAGGAAGGGAGAAAAAAAACAGTAAAAACTCCTTTAAAAAATATTGAAATCAAAAATATCTATTTTTTCTCATCATTTCTCTCCTATCCTCCCAACACAAGAATATCCATTTCCGAACCCATAAAACTAAACCATAGACACTTTTCACCTGAATTGGCAATTACTAAAGCAAACTGGAAAAAGGACAACTCTCCACAACTTGTGTATCCACTTTTAAAAGCCAGCTCGCCTTAGGTCTCCTCCCGCCAACATGTTAGCATGCCATACTCTCGGTTTAAACAAGATTCTGTGGGTTAAGAACAGACAAACATTTATGGTTAACAATTTAAGGCCATATTATGCTTACTTTAAACTAACTCCCAGCACTCTTCCCTCCACTCCTCACAACCACAGCGTTCCTTAAGTTTATGGCTTAATTCCCAAAGGTCATACAAAGCCAAGCCAAACCAAGCCAAGCATCCAACCACTCACTCACTCTCTTCACATCGCAAATCTTCCATCAATAAATTGTCATAAAATCAAACACCGAAGGCGCATTGATAAATTCCTTGGCCAGTCTACGCCTTTCCCTCGTACTCTGCTGGCCATTTAAACTATTGATGATCGTAAAACTCCGTCTTAAAGTAATTTTGGTTTAATAATGTCGGCTGGCTGGCTGAGGGGCTCTCGCAGCTACAGCTTTACAACATGATTGATTTTATTTCTTTGGCTCTTTCGTGGCTTTCCGCTCATGAGTGTTGTTTTGTTTGATTTTTATAAGCGTTAATGGGAAATTTATGATTGTTCGCCTTTACTCATCCTCAAACATCATCATCTCCTTCTTTGCAGATTCTGGTTTGCCGCCATACGGTGCTGGTCGCGATGATTCCATGTCTGATGATCGCATTGCTCACATTTTGAATGAAGCCTCATCGCTGATGAAGGGCAGCGGACCTTCGGTTTTGCAGCAGCAACAACAGCAACGTTCCGGTGGCATCCCTGAGGATTCGCACAGCACTGAGGACTCCAAGTCGCCGCATCAGCCCTGCTCGTCGCCCTTCTACAAGGATCATCTGAAAATGGAGACATCATTGCCCGCTCCCGGTCACATGCGTCCGGATGAGGTGAATCCCGAGAAAATGGCTCGTCTCTATCAGGAGATCATGGCCCGAGCTCCGCGCGAAGCCTTCCCAGGGTAAGTATCCTTACAAATTTGCACTGTGGTGCCAATTCCCTGCTGCTAAAGCAGACAGTGGTATACTTACATTAAAAGTAGTTTTTTGCTTTCACCCTTTTTCAGCGGTGGCTTGCCCGCCGGCATGGGAGCCAATGCCTTCCCCGGCCTGGCTGCCGACGAGAACATGCGTTTGGCTTTCGAACGTGAGATGACTAAATTGCAGCAGCAGCAACAGCAGCAGCAGCAACAACAACAGCAGCAGCAACAGCAACACTCTCAACCTCCCAACTTTGCCAACTTCTCTAGTCTGATGGCCTTGCAACAGCAAATGTTGAATGGCGCTCAAGACTTGTCGCTGTGCAAAGAGGACAACATCAAGGACATCAAGCTGAACGGACAACGCCACTCCTTCGATGGCTCTTCGCAGAACTCGCTCAGCAATGCCTGTCAGTCTACCCCCAATGCCAAAGAAAACTCTGCCTCGGATGTTGAAAGACTCTATCCCGGCATGGTTAAAAACGAACAGGGCAACAAGACGCCAGCCCCAGCACTATCCAGCAACGCTTCCACCACCAACACTAACTCGGCCGCTCCCAGTCCCCTCAGCAATTCTATACTCCCGCCTGCTATGACGCCCACCGAAGAGTTCGGTGCCACCGCCAGTCCTCTGCAGAGAATGGCCTCGATCACCAATTCGTTGATTACCCAGCCTCCGGTACCACCTCATCACACTCCGCAGCAGAGACCCACTAAAGCCGTCTTGCCACCCATCACCCAGCAACAGTTCGACATGTTCAACAATCTCAATACCGAGGACATTGTGCGTCGTGTCAAAGAAGCCTTATCGCAGTATTCCATCTCTCAACGCCTGTTCGGTGAATCCGTACTGGGTCTTTCTCAGGGTTCGGTGTCGGACCTCTTGGCTCGTCCCAAGCCTTGGCACATGCTCACCCAGAAGGGCCGCGAACCTTTCATACGCATGAAAATGTTTTTGGAGGACGACAATGCTGTGCACAAACTGGTGGCCTCTCAGTATAAAATTGCTCCCGAGAAATTGATGAGAACCGGCAACTATGCTGGATCGCCACAAATTCCCCAGGGTTTGGTGGGCAAGATGACACCATCCCTGCCCATGCAGAAGATGATGAGCGAACTGAAGTTGCAGGAGCCAGCTCATATCATGCAACAGATGCAAGCAGCAGCGGTAATGTCGGCCGCCATGCAACAGCATCAACAACAGCAACAAGCCGCCGTACAGCAAAGCCAACAGGCTGCCGCCCAGGCCGCCGTGCAAGCAGCCCAGGCAGCCGCTGCTGCTCAAGCCGCCCAGGTTGCCCAGGCCGCTCAAGCTGCCCAGCAACATCATCAGAGCATGCTGCTGACTTCGCCCGGCTTACCGCCGCAACACGCAATTCCTCTTCCTTCCGCCAACTCAAATCCCACTTCGGGCACCAGCACGCCAGCTGGCCCGCCCTCCGAGAAGAAGCCCATGATGATGCCCATCCACTCACCCCACCAAGCAAATGCCATGCGTAACATGCATCAACACATGTCGCCCACCGTTTATGAAATGGCTGCGCTAACTCAAGATTTGGACACTCAGGTTATCACCACCAAAATTAAGGAGGCTCTGTTGACCAACAACATTGGTCAGAAGATTTTCGGTGAAGCTGTTTTGGGCTTGTCGCAAGGTTCCGTGTCGGAGTTGCTCAGCAAGCCCAAGCCCTGGCACATGCTGTCCATCAAGGGCCGGGAGCCTTTCATTCGCATGCAGCTGTGGCTCTCCGATGCCAACAATGTGGACCGTTTGCAGGCCTTGAAGAACGAGAGGAGAGAGGCTTCGAAACGCCGCCGTTCCACCGGACCCAACCAACAAGACAACAGTTCGGATACTTCCAGCAACGACACCAATGACTTCTACACCAGCAGTCCTGGACCCGGCTCTGTGGGAAGTGCCGGAGCTCCGCCCAACAAGAAGCAGAGAGTCCTGTTTTCGGAAGAGCAAAAAGAGGCTTTGCGTTTGGCATTTGCTTTGGACCCCTATCCCAATGTGGGCACCATTGAATTCCTGGCCAGCGAGCTGGGCCTGGCCACGCGAACCATCACCAACTGGTTCCACAATCACCGAATGCGTTTGAAGCAACAAGTGCCTCATGGTCCACCCGGGCAAGAAACGAACATACCCACACGCGAAAATACCAATTCGACACCATTTGATCCCGTCCAGTTCCGCATATTGCTGCAACAGAGATTGCTCGAATTGCACAAAGAACGCATGGGCTTGGGTGGCAACAATCCTTTGCCATATCCACCCTACTTTGCCGCGGCCGCCTTGTTGGGCCGCAGTCTGGCCGGTATGCCAAATGCCGGTGGGCCCGCCGGACCCAATGAAGCTGAATTGAGAGCCTTAAATCAAAAATTCCAAGAACAAATGGCCGGTCTGGATTTGTCCATGAGTTCGCTGAAGCGCGAGAGAACCGATGACTTCGACGACGATTTGGACGATGGCCATCTAAGCGAAAATGAGAATGATTCATACGATGGCGAGGATAAGGGGGGAGAGTTCAAGGCCTTGACCAGCTTGAATGCCCAACATTTCTTGAATAACATGCGCTTGAATAGACGCAAACCTGCCGCACCACAATGGGTCAATCCCGCCGTGCCCTCAGTCAGTGAAGCGGAGCGCATTATCAATGGCGTCTGTGTCATGCAGGAGGGTAACGATGAGTCGACGCACAACGAGGAGGAGGCCCAAAAGTCGCACAATGACAGTGAGGACCTGAATATGGAGCCACCGCATCATTTGGTCATGGAGCCGGAAGTGTTGATCAAACAAGAAAAAGAAGACTGCGAAAGTGATAGCGACAAACAGCACAACGAGGAGGGCGGTATGCTGAGTGCCGAGGAGAAGCTGAGAATGGTGCGAGTGAACCGCTTGAGCAACGAAGACGAAGGCGTAGCACCAGTGCCAGCCACGGCGTGGAACTATTAATAGGCTGCAGCAGCATAGAGCATCATCTGTAATCTGTATTACTTATACTCTTAAGCTAGGCAGTGGAAATTGTGACTACTCTACTACTACTCTCTGCGGCAGGCTCTTTGGCTCTTGTTGTGCAAGAGAGCGACCAAAGATTATAAGGAGCCTGTTCAAAAGAGAGAGTAAGAGGTAGAGAGAGTGAGAGGGAGTTGATCGATTGATTGAAGTATGGAAAAAAGTGCAATGTTCAGAAATGTTGTCTTTTCTTTTTATGGAAAATTTCTCTTTATAAGTTTTTTTGTTGTGATTAAGTTTGAAAAGAGTTTCCGCCTTTGTACATAGTAGGCCTAAGCGAAGGGAAGCGGAGCCGCGGAAGCTCTTGAGTAACACATTTGAACAAATGAGTATTATGAGTTGATTTCTAAGGAATTCTTTAAGTTTTTTTCTAGGTTTTTAGTTGATAAATAAAGACTGTAAATTATAAGTTTGGCGTCTTAAGTTTATATTTAAATGTAAATATATAATTTTAAATGTGTATATATATACAAGGAAAAGATATGCGAAAACAAAACCAACAATTTATGATGATTTAACTTCCTTTTTGATCTCAAAACTTATTGATGATTTTTTTTATAATAAAAAACCCAAAATAAAATTCAAAAAAAGGTAGTTAAACTTGCAAGAAAACAAAACAAAACTTTATAAAAAAGGAATCTCTTTTTTCTAAAAAAATTAAAAAAAAACACACAATAAAGAAAATATATTAAATATATAAAGAAATCGAAAAAAAAATTTGAGATAAACAATATGATAAATTATAAAATAAAACAAAACAAAACATATTATATGTAGATGATAATAGTTTAAATTTCTTCTTAAAATAAAAACAATCTAAGATAAAATTAAAATATAACAAATAACAAATAAAACCCCCTTTTAGCATATCGTTTATTGATAAATAAATAAAACCTATAAGTTTTCCAAAAATTCAAACATAATTATATTTCAAAAAATCCTAAGTTTTCCTAATTAATTTATAAATTGCAGAAAAACAAAAATATTCTAGTTTAAGCTAAACCTGTGTACATATAGTTGTAGTCTTACGATTAAACAGTTAATATTATTATTATTATTATTATTGAATATCACAAACATTTTTAATTATTACAAAATACAAAAAACCATGTTTATTTGTTCTGTTGATAAGTCAAAATACATATATTTTAAAATGGCATAAATAAATTAGTTTTCTTTTTAACTACTTTAAATTCATCAAAACAAAACAAAACAAAAAATCAACAAAAACAAAAACAAACAACCAACAATTTGCATTTCTATTTTATATGCTTTAGTTAAAACTTAGTTTTATTAGTTTATAATTTTTATTATTTTTCAAATAAAAACAAAACATGAAAATGAATTACCACAAAAAAAACCAAAACAGTTTTTATTTCCCCAACATTTAAGAACACCACAAAACGAAACATCAAACTAACAAACGAAAACAAAGCAGAGGAACCACTGTCCTCGCAATAACTTTTTATAAATAAATTTAAAGCAAAAAGAAGCATTAAAAGAAAGCAAGAAATTAACAAACAAAAAGCCAACCTTAGCCTCTGCTAAGGTCAAATAGTTTTTTGGATGAAAAAAAACAAAAGAAAACAAAAACCAAGTTATTTAGTTTATTATAGTTATCCAAAACAAAACAAAAAACGTAAACAAATTACACAAGAAAAAATATTATTAAAAATAATATCTCGTAACTTATCAAATAAGCCTCTCCCCGGCCCCCTTTTACCCCCGAAAAGTAAACCAAAAAGTACTCCCTGGCCCTTAACACAACACAAAACTTAACGCGTACGTAATAATTATAAAAATTAAAATTAATTAAAAATTAATAAAACCAAGCAAAATAATACAAAAATAATTCAAAAAGGCATTTTTTATTTAAAACAACGACAAGGCATCATTTTCCAAGGAAAAATAATTTTACAAAATTAAAACAAATGAAATTTAATTTGTTTTAAAAAGGCAAACTCTCTTTGGTTAACAAAATTATGAAAAATGTATTTTTAATTTCAGATTTATTATTCTTTAGATTATATTTTTTATATTTTTATTTTTTTTTATTTTTTGGTTCTTCTATTTTTATATTTTTTGTAATTAAAAAAAAAAACAAGCAATATTTAATATGTTTTAAATAGGCAAAGTCGATTCTTAGCAAATTATAAAAAAATCTATAATTTTTTAAAAAATTTAATTTTTTATTTCAAAATCTATTTTTTATTCTTGCAGATAAGTTAACACAATTTATCTTGTTTTAAACTGTAGTTTGTTATCAAAATTATTTTTTGTTATCAAAATTATAAAGAAATTTTTTTGTTAATTTAAACAACGAAAAAATTTTAAAGTCTAAATCTTTTTTGTTATTTATGCTATCTATCTATTCTATTTTATTCTATATTTTTAAATTAAAATTAATATTTAATTCGTTATTATTAACATTTAATTTGTTTTACAAAGACAAATCTGTAAAATTAAAAAATGGAAATATAGATATATTTATATGTTTTCTTTATTTTTCGACGAGTTTAGGCTTATTTTCAACTTCCAATTTTGTCCAATCTTTTTTGTTAACAAATTAATTAACTTAATTTTTTATTTATATATTTCTATTTTTATTTTTATGTTTTCTGGTGACTAAAATCAAACATCAAAAAATTATTATTTCGAAAAATTAATTTTTAATTTTGTATAAAATATATTTTTTAACAAATTATAAAATATATATATATTTGTATGTATTTTATTTTTTACTTTTCCTGATATTTTTTCGAATTAAAAAATAACACAAAGATACTTTTTTCTATATATTTTTAGTTTATTAGTTTCATATTGTTTTACAAATTTTCTTATTTTTTATTTGTTTAATTTGTTTTTTTTTTTTTAAGAAATTAGCATCTTATTGTTTATTGGCGGAAACAGGAACAAATTTGTCTATTTTGTAGTTTATTAGGCTCTACAAAAACTATTTATGGATTTTTTCTTTTTGGTCGGAGATAGTCTCAGTATTAATAGTTTCACAGGTAATATCATAAAAATAAAACTACCCATGTTCCGAACAAATGGCCAATAAATTTCAGTTAAATAAATTTCAAATAAATTATTTTAGTTTTTTTACAAAAAAATGAGAAATCGATAAAAAATGAATAGTCCAATATATATACATATATATAATTTTCTTGGGTTCAACCTTTAAATTTTATGAACGGTTATTTCACTAAATATTACACAACTTTGGGCCTAGACGTTTTATTTTCATAAACAATCTTGTTTGTATTTTTCAATATTTTTGGTGCTAAAATTTTAATTTTGGTAAAAAAAAGGACATAGCAGTGACCATTGACATTTTAAAGCAAAAACATTGATATTTTGTTCTCTATCGAATTAAGGAATTTTTTTCTGAAGCGAAACCCCCTTTCGTTTATAGAGGCATATACACCAGAAGTGATATATTTTTCAAAATCTGTTTCGTTATTCAAAATTAAACGTATGGAAAAAGCCTATGGAACGAAGAACCCGCTTTAACAAATGCTATTTATATGATTTGTCGACATATATTAAAAAACAATATAATTATCATGGTGCAACGTAAAATATTCATTTAATTTAATTTATTTTATATAAAAAGATTTTAGTTTATTAAAATTATTTTTAATAAAAAATAATAGTTTTTGAGGCTTTTCAAAATATTTTTTAATTACAAGCAATTATTCTTTTATTAATATATTAAAAACAATATTTTTTGAAATATTTAAAAATATTTATTTATATTTTTTGTTACAAAATAATAGAAAATTCTAATGTTGAAATCCTTCCAAGGAAATTACTTATTTTTATTTGTATATGCAAAATATTTCATAATTTAAAAAATAATAAAATAATATATTTTAAATAAAAAAACATATTGCAACATTTTTTCTCCTGTAGTGTTTCTTTTATTCAAATATTTTTTCAATAATAATATCTTTTGCAGTATTTTCAAAATATTTATTATTTTATTTTATTTTAAATTAATTTTAAATTAGAGTGTTTTTAATTATTATTTATTTTTATTTTCAATAATAATATTTTTTACAGTATTTTCAAAATATTTATTATTTTATTTTATTTTATTTTATTTTATTTTATTTTATTTTATTTTATTTTATTTTATTTTATTTTATTTTATTTTATTTTATTTTATTTTATTTTATTTTATTTTATTTTATTTTATTTTATTTTATTTTATTTTATTTTATTTTATTTTATTTTATTTTATTTTATTTTATTTTATTTTATTTTATTTTATTTTATTTTATTTTATTTTATTTTATTTTATTTTATTTTATTTTATTTTATTTTAAATTAATTTTAAATTAGAGTGTTTTTAATTATTATTATTTTTATTTTCAATAATAATATTTTTTACAGTATTTTCAAAATATTTATTATTTTATTTTAAATTAATTTTAAATTAGAGTGTTTTTAATTATTATTATTTTTATTTTCAATAATAATATTTTTTACAGTATTTTCAAAATATTTATTATATTATTTTAAATTAATTTTAAATTAGAGTGTTTTTAATTATAATTTTTTTTTTCAATAATTATATTTTTTACAGTCCTCAAAAAATATTTATTATTTTATTTTAAATTAAAATTTTAATTTAATTAAATTTTCAATTAGAGTTTTTTAATTATTATTTTTCATTAAATTAATAATAAATAATAAAAAAGTGAACGTATTATTCTTTTATTAATATATTTAATAAATTATAGTATTTTTTATAAAATGTTTAAAAATATTAATTTGATTTTTAAATAATAAAAACATTCTAATGATGAAATCCTTCTGGGGAAAGTATTTGTTTATTTTGTATTAATTATTTCAATTTTTTTTTGTAATTAAAAAAAAATTTAATTTAATAAATAATAGTTTTCTTTGTTAAAGCCTTTTTAAAATATTTATGTTTTTTGTGTAAAAATGTATTAAATATTTTACATAAATAATGAACACAGAATTTTTTATAAAATAAAAACACACTCACACGTAAATCGTCATAAATTAAACTTTCCTCCCGACTCGCCCCATACAGAGATATATGTATAGAAAAAGGTGCTAAAATATTCATGAAAATCGAAAACCAAACAAAAAATAACAATAAACATATACGTAATTTATTTAAAATATATAATATAAAATACATAAACAACATATTGTAAATATTAATAGTTTTTATGTATATGAAACCCACATAAAAGCACCCATTTTTTAAACAACATGAAATCATAATTTTCTTTTCTGTATCTTAGACTCTGTAAATATTTCAACGTTTCCCAAAGTAACCAAGCCCACTTTTTTATAAAACAAAAGAAATTAAATTCTCAACAGACCATATCATTATATTTAAAATAATCAAACAGTTTATTTATGGAAAAATCACACAACAAAATAAACAAAAATAAAACTGAAATAATTTGCCTTTGAAAAAACACACATTTTTTTGTTAATTTCCACAAGAAAGTTCAAGTCCAGCCGCTGGAAACTGATGATGATGTTGATTATGATGATGACGATGGTCCCACAACTCTCTTGTTAGTCCGCCCAAAGAAATATTTAATGGAATACATAAAACATATTAACATACAAAAGAAATAATTAATTTATTTATTTTAGTTTTAAATTTCGATTTTAACACATTGCACCGTAATAAATAAAAATTTCTATCATTTCTTATTTTAAAACATATAAAATTAAAAAAATATAAAAAATAAGAAAAATGAAATTATTTTTAATTTATTGCGAAAATATTTTTATTTATTTTATTTTCTATAAACTTTAAAATATATTAAAAATATTAAAACAAAAACATAAAGAATCTGTAGTTATTACAAGAACGATATGTAGTATATATGATAAATACGATTTAACAAAAACATAAAACCCAAAACATAGTGTGAAGTAAATAAAATCAAATTAAATTTAACATTAACATTATTATTAAAGAAAAACCAAAAAAAAAAACGACAAAAACAAAGATATTAAATAAAAGTATAAAAATAAAAATAAATACACAATATTGTATGAAGGAAATAAATGGTGTTTGTTTTATTTTATAAAGGACATAACAATAATGGAAAAAGGTTTTTAAATTTCGGAAAATATAAAGAAGTCCAAAAATGTATTGGAGTTTGAAAAGAAAAATTTAAAAGAAAAGAAAAATTTAAAAAATTCAAATCAATCGGTACAGCCTAATGCACAATTACCTCGAAGAGAATGGATCTTTGTATTCCAAACAAACGGGTCTGGAGTGCGGACATCTTAATAGTCGTATTCTGAAAAAAAAAAATTAAAAACATAATTTACTTTCCTACTAATATTCGAAACTTCAAGGAAAGTATAATTTAATTAAATTAAGCAGATATTCTTCGTTAAATCCTCTTGATATATATTGAGAAAGTAGGCATGGTTCTATGTGTTGTAACAACGTTTTCACCAAGATCTTTAAATTACGCCCTTGTCGCCCCCACTATTACTGAATATTCTATATTTTTCATAAAGTAGATGTTCATAGCTTTCGGACATGACCTAATTCAAGTCGATCCCGCAATTAGTTCAGCAGTTATAAGCTCAGGAAAATTAGTACAAATTTTGGTCAAAAAATATTTCACACAATTTGAATCATGTACCACAATAGATGGCGCTGATGTCATCTCTTTGCCAGTGTTGCCACGACTTAAACGCATTTTATTTTCAAACTTCCATAACTTCTTAACGCCATAAGCGATTGAAAAAAATAAAACGAATATTTGTAGATCCGGTGTTTGTCTTTAAATATAAAATTTGAATTTTGGATCTAGGTCAACATGACATCGGCATAACGGGCGTGAAACTATAACTATAAGTACATCATATTAATTAAGCATATCAAGCCCACCGACGCCTCATGATTTTGAAAGTTAAACACCAGCCCTACAAATAGGCATTTAAATTTCTCGAATCGCATCTCGCTTTAAAAAGTTATGCATATTTGAAATAATGCAGCTCGTTGTCCGTGGCAACACTGGCAAAGGTGTGTCGTCAGCGCCATCTATTGCCGGGCATGATTTATTTTGTGGCAAATATTTTTGAAACGAGAATTTATTGTACACATTTTCCAAAGCCCATAACTGCTGAACTAATTGACGGAATGACATGCGAAAGGTCATATCCGAAAGGTAAGGACCTCTACTTGATGGTCATTATGGAGTTTCAATAATAGTGAGAGTGTAAAGGGCACAATTTAACAGATTTCCATAATAACAATATTACTGCATTTTCAATCATGCTACTGTGCCTATTTTCTCCATATTTTTGTAACTTTGCATTAACAACATCGAGTGACAGTACTTTTTGGAGAAATCCACGCACACGTGAAAGTAGGAAAATGTATATAGGAAAACTGTTTTTCATTTGGTGATCTTTTCTCCTTTTTACAGAACCTTTAATTTCCAAAAGATACAGATGTTTCAATAATTTATGTTCATACTTTTACGTATCGTACAAAGGCGATATGGATATCAAATGAAAGAGAAGAATATATGTTAAAAATACTTCCAATTTCATGATCCCTTCTATATAAGTTTAGTATTTACAACCATTTCAACCATTCCCTCCTAAAAATATTAAACTTTAATTTTTTAAAGGGGAAAAATTAAAATAGTTATTAATGCTAAACTAATTTAGATAGATGCAAAAAATTTAAAATATTTTTAAGAGATATTCTTCTCTTTAATTTGATGCCCATATCGCCTTTTTACGACACGTAGAAGTATGAAAATAAATTATAAAACCACTTTTAATTTCCAAAGGTTGTTTCAATAATTTATTTTCGTATTTTTACGTGTTATACAAACGAAAGAGAAGAATATCAGTTAAAATATTTTAATTGTCATGCTCCTATCTATATAAATTTAGTATTTACAACCATTTCAAATTTCCCCTTAAAAATAAAAATAAATAAACTTTAACTTTTTAAAAAGGGGAAAATTTGAAATAGTTATCAAAGCTAAACTAGTTGAGATAGCTGCATAAAATTTAAAGTGTATTTAACAGATATTATTCTCTTTCATTTGATATCCATATCGCCTGAATGAATATAAAAGGACTACAAAGTTTGAAAGGATAACATTTTTCAAATAATTATTTTGAATACTTATTCACACATGACGATACCGAAATAAGTGTCAAATTAAAGAGGAGAATATCTGTTAAAAATACTTCAAATGTTATGCTTATATCTGTATTAGTTTAGAATTAACGACTATACTATAACAACGTATAGGATGTGAATAAGTATTTAAAATAATTTTTGAAAAATTGTATCTTTTGGAACTTTGTAGTCGTGAAAGGGCAATAGGATGCGGCAATTTGCCCATAGTTTTAGACATCTATCAACGGGTTCAAGTGTTATATGGACTGTTGGACGGTGTAATTTATTTAAACAAACTGGAGGCCGAATATTGCTGTTTTTTGTTTATTCATTTTTATTTGATGAAATATTGAATAAAAAATAATAAATAATGAATAAAAACACCAATATTTGGGCTCGAGTTTGTTTACATAAATTAGAAAAAAATAAACATTTGTTATTAAATATTTTATTTGTTTTTAATAGTGTGCGAATCTTTTAGTCTATCTCCGCTGTTCAGAGTTTTGAGTTGAATTGAAGCCGACAACATTTTCTCGGATACATGTTGACATTTTTAATTTTTTGCTACGAAGTTAGTTTTTCATACAAAAATTATCTTCAGTTCTCAAGTCAAGAGACAGATTTGAAGCTACAAAACCAAATTTGCAAACATGATTCCAAGAAAATGTTGTGGAATTCAAATCGATGGTATAATGGATAAATTGGCCAAATGAATATTGATTAATCGATGCAATAGACCGGTAAAAGGCATTCTTACAATTCAGTTAATCATAATCTATCAATAAAAGAAGACAATTAAATAACAGCCTGACTAGATCCGAAAATGTTTGAGTTCAACTGCTTGCAGCTACGATTAATCGAAATGTGATTGAAAAGTTTATCCCGTTTATCGATTACATCTTATCCCCAGGTTTTGCAAGCAAAATTACTAATTTAATATGAACTACTTTGCTTTAGCAGCCTTTTGAAAAAATATATTTTAAAGCAATTCAAATTGAATTTATTTTATTTATTTTGTTTCATTTTATTATCATTAAAAAAATAACCGAGTCAAATTGGAATTAATCGCCATCCAGCAATTATCGTTTTATTTTAACAGTACAATTGAAATCGAAACGAATTAATTGGATGGCAATGATGTAGTGAATGGCAGTGCTAGCGAATTTATTTACCTTTGCCCTAGTGGTGGTTGGCTGTACTATTAGCTGTGTATCAGCCAATCTGGCAACACCTGATGCGTCACAGCTATGTTTCATTCCATTTCGTTTGTGTGATATACAAAAGCTGGTAGCTGTGAAATATTGCTTTCACTGAAGACCCGGTATTTTAAGGAGGTTGTTGCATAAAATATAAAAACTGGGGGTATATTTGACATCTGGGGTTATTGTCCAAGCTAAATATTGTTTTTAAGATTCCGTAAGGGAACTCACTTAGAATACCACTCGTGGAAAATGATTATTTTTTAACGACAACTCAAACATGATTTGCAGCAAAAAAGATTAACTCCCTCCTCATTCTCTAAAACGTTGGCGTCTTGGTATTACATACATATTTAAAACACATGTTTAAAAACACTTAAGACATATTGTGCGTTGGATTTCGTTTTATTTTTAGATTTGATTTTAAGATGTCCGAGGCCCGACCACAATATGACTATATTTCTGGATAGATTACCTCAAAGTCAGAAAAAATTGGTTGTGCATATTATCGACATCTCGCTTTGTTATCGAGTTATCGGACGTTAAATTTTGAACAAATCGACTTTTTCGTTCGAATGAGGTCAAAATTGAAAATTGTAAGAAAGAAATTGATAACTGACTTAGCTATCGACAACTTCCACTTCCGATAACCACAATTAAAAATTCTCGATTTTTATGAAATGCCTTTGCGTCAATAGATTTATCCACAGATATTTATGTAGACATTAGGGCTGTTTTTCTTTAAGACTAAATGACTAAGCTGCAAAAATAAAAACCGAAGAGCCTGCTTTTTATACCCTCCACCTTGATCGTCATAAAATTCTAAGACGATCTAGCCATGTCCGTCCGTCTGTTGAGAGCACGCTAGCTTCTAAACGAAAGGAGCTAGGACGTCCAAATTTTCCATAAATGCGTCCAATAGCCGTAAATCGGTTGGGATTGAAACGGGGCGAAATCGGCCCAAAGGGAAAAATTTTTCCCTCACAAGGACTAAAAATACCCATAATAATCCCTAATTTTTTAGCGTATTTAAGCATGTTTTTTGAATATGTCTGTTTATATATATTTGCTTGATATTTGGTATGCGCATTCCCCTTATAGCAAAAACGTGCACCATAAAGTGATTCTTATTTGTAGGGGGTGAAATGGGGCAAAAAAGGGATAAAAATGGTACATATTAAACGACAACAGCTAGAAATACGAAATTCTCTAATTATAAAATTCTCTAATAGAGTAGATTCATAATATAAAAGTATTTTTTCAAATTCGTACTTTTAAGGGGTGAAATGGGAATAGAGGGATAAAAATGGTACCAACCAATCGGCTGTACCTAGAATAATGAAATTCTGTGTATACATTCCTCTGATTGCATAGACAAGTAAAATACGCGGATTTTTCAAAATTCGTACTTTATGGGGTTAAAACGAAAAAAAGGGATAAAAATAGTACCAATCAAATGACCGCAGCTAGAGTCACGAAATTCGGAGTATACATTCCTCTGACTGCGTAGACACAGAAAATAGACGAATTTTTCGAAATTCGTACTTTTTGGGTTAAAATGGAAAAAGGGGATACAAATAGTACCAACCAAAGGACCGCAGCTAGATTCATGAAATTCGGAGTATACATTCCTCTGACTGCGTAGACACGGAAAATAATCGGATTTTTCGAAATTCGTACTATCAAGGGATACAATGGTACAGAGGGATAAAAATAGAACCAACAAAACGACTACAGCTAGAATGATGAAATTCTAATTGCGTAGAAACGTCAAGGGGGTAAAAATGGTACCAACCAAATGGTCGCAGCTGGAATTATGGAATTCGGTGTATACATTCCTCTGCCTGCATAGACACGCAAAATAAAAAGTTTATTTCCAAATTCGTACCATTTCTATTACGGCAAAAATTGGTTGAATCATGAAGTTAGGTTATTTTTCACTATGTACGTCTGATAATGGATTTTCAAAATTTGTACTTTTGCCATTAAAATAGAATGGAAATACAACCAACTGTAGCACCCACTATCTACCAATATTTATGGTATTTAAGCTTTTTGAAAATATAAATATAAGAATATTTATTTTTTGGTTTTAAATAAATAATGGTTTGAAATAATTAAAATATTATATTTATTATAAAATTATTTTTTTAATATTTGTATTTGTTTTGGTTTGCCTATATTAAAAAAATGTATATTTTCCTGTAATATTACTGCACTTCTACGAAAACCGACAACCTCTGTGGAATGCAATCCATGGTAGAGGGATTTTAGTTGTTTAAGTTATTGTTGTACGTCTACCACAATTCGTTATATCTATAGCAAAGAGCTCATTGTTAAAATATTTCTTATCTGCGTTCTATTGAATTCAAGTAAAAGTTGAGTGATGGTTGAACGATTGTCTACGACGAACGAAAATAATTTAAAAAAACACGACCTAAATAAAAAGTTAAAATAAATTTATTTTAATTGCCGCCAACAACAATTGGATAATTATCCAGTGTAAGTCAAACTTATGGTTATCTAAGGCTAAGTCCAAAAAAGTCAACACAAAATATTTCTTTTTAATATTTTTTAAAACAAATATTTATATTGTATTTATTTGGATACAATATGAAAAAAAAATTTTTTTTATTTTGAGTAAAAATTTGACTCTTTATTAACGTTTTTGTTATCACAGCTTGTTATCCCGACTTAAAGGAAAGCAGCCGTTTTCTACGTTTGAATAATAGGTATTAAAAAGTAAAACAAGATAATTTTCTAAGTTTTTTTTGGCACAAGCATTTTTTTTCGAAAAAAAATTGTTTTTCTATTCTTTGAAGACCGTTCCTAATCCACTGCTTCTACATGAAATTTGGCACATTCGTTACCACCATAAGTATCTTTATCGGACTTATATTTCCAAAACGAGAGTACAAATATTAAAAGTACATATCCTTCGACGAAAATTTAAATTAAAAAAAAATTCATATCTATATTTTTCTATATATTTTTTTTGAGTTTAGAAAGCCAGTATACATCAGAATATGTATGACATGGCACTTCTGTTTTTTTTAAGTTTCTTCATGAAATTATTGAAATATTCTTCATGCTCCTCATTCCAACGAAAAAACTGCAATTTCAAATGATTATTTTCAATTTCAAAGGGAAAATCTCAATTGTATTTCGAATTTTCTGAATTCCATTTATAAACATTCAGAATCAATCTCTTCAACGAAAAATTATAATTTCAAATGATTATTTGCAATTCCAAACGGAAAGTCTCAATTGTATTTCAAATATTCTGAATTGCATTTTAAAACATTCAGAATCTCTCTAATGAATGAACTCCCAAGACATTCTAGAGGATTGGTAGATTAATGGATCTAATGCTAAAAAAAGATTTAAAAAATAAAAAAACGAAATTTGTGAATGATGAACTGATATTGATCTTGATGTTAAAATCTACAAGATTTAGGTTTCCAACAGCATTTAAATTTTTATTTTTAATTTCCCATTTTTAAAGATGTGAAAAACGAGTTATTTTTATTTAAGCATTTTTTGTTTTTATTAAGATTTATTTCGGTTTGTTTGTGGTTGTTGTTATCATTTTTGTATTTTTTGTTTTTGTATATATATAGAGAAATTGCATTACATTCATTCTGTTTATTTTTTCTTTCTGTATTGTTTTTAATATATAATATAATATTAAAATGGTTTTAAATTTGTATGTCAATTTACTCATATTTTTTTGAAAATTTCTTAATTTTTCTTCTCTTTCTTTTTATTTAGCATCATAGATGTTTGTTTATATTTGTTGTAGTTGTAATTAAATCTAATTAACATGGACTGAATGTTTGGTTTTGTTTTACTTAATATTTCGAATATTTTCTTGTTTTTTCTTTGTTTGTTTTGGTAACACAATTTTCAATATTCTTTTGTTTCTTGTATAATTTATTACAAAATACACGCACACACATATTATGAATAGTATAATTTATTTGTATTATTAATAATAATAACTATTTCTTGTGATTTTAAGCTTTCTTGATTAAATTTTAATGCTTTATAATGGGTGGAGAGGAGGTTAATCAGAGCCTAAGATATGGAAAAAGTTATGATTGAAAAAGAAGGAGTATCAATATCGATGTTGATTGAATAATTTCGATCGAAATGTATACTCTTCGCTCTTATCTTTTTCCACATCTTTGGCGTTGATTAGATCTCTGTTATATTTTCTTTAAATTTTCTTAGAAAAGGGTGGTATTTTTTTGTTTGATTGAGTATGGTTTCCATTTTCGATTATTTTCTATAATTGTTTGGATAAAATTTAAATTATTTTTGCATGTTTTTAGTTGAGTTTGCATAAAAGAACACTACATCATTTCCAAGAGAAATTTTGAATTTTCATATACGAGTGAAACTTTAAATTTATGAAATACGAAATGAAATTTAGGACGCACTGAGAATATTCCAACAGAAACTGAAATTTTCCATTTAAAAATGTAAGTTCAAATGGTAATTGGACAATTTCAAACAAAAAAGTGCAAAGTTCATTTGATATTCTGTCAATTTCAAATAGAATATTTCACTTTCAATTGTAGTTTTCTCAATATCAATTAAAATGTACGCTTTTCAATTGATTTCTTTTCAATTTCAAATACAATTTTAAATAATTTTACAATTACAATTTATCCACAACATTTAAATTGTATTTTTTTGAAAATGATTGAAATTCAAACCAAAAGTCTTAATTTCAATTTGATTTTTTTCCATTTCAAAGAAAAATATCATAATTTTATTTAGAAATTTGTGAACTTTGAATGAAAAATTGCAATTTAATTTGGAACTTTCATTTAATTGAAATATTTCCAAATATCAAACGAAAAATATTGATCTAAACTGGATATTTCTTCCAATTATTTTCTATTATATTTGAATTTTTTCGAAACGAAAAATCAATTAAATTTTAACTTTTTTTTTGCGATTTTAAAGAAAAAATTTTGATTTTTTAATTTTGAAATTTCTCCATGTTCTGCATTCCATCTCAATGTAAACTAATTTTTTCCAATTTAAAAGAAAAATCTAATTTTATTTGAAATTTACCTTATTTACTTGAAGTTTCCCAAGTTCAGAAGCAATTTCATTTGGATTTCTTTCAAAAATTAAGTGGAAAAATTAAAATTTCACATTGATTTTTCTCAATTACTATTAAAATGTCATCAATTTCAAATAGAAAGTTTATTTTTTCCAATTCAATTGTAATGTTTCTAAAAAACGATACATCTCAATTCCAATAAAAATGTTCAGTTAAATTTTATTCAATTTAAAATCGTAAATCATCAATCCTCACGTTCAGAAGGATTTCACATTGATTTTTCTCAATTACAATTAAAATGTCATCAATTTCAAATAGAAAGTGTATTTTTTCCAATTCAATTGTAATTTTTTTAAAAAACGATACATCTCAATTCCAATACAAATTTTCAGTTAAATTTTATTCAATTTAAAATCGATACATCTCAATTCCTATAAAATTTTTCATAATTTCAGTTAAATTTCTTTCAATTTAAAATCGTAAATCATCAGGATTTCGTAAATCAGAAGGATTTTTCCAAGTTCAAAAGAAATTTCTCCAATCAATAGGATTTTTTAAATTTCAAAGAAAATTTCTTATTTTTAATTGAAGTTCTCAATTTTAATTAAAATTTTCCCAATTTCACTTGCTAAGTTTATGTTTTCTCAAAATTCAATTGGAATTGGAACGAAAAATCTGATGTTCATAGGAATTTTCTCAATTTCAATTGGGATTTCCAAAATATAATTTTGCAATTAAATACATATTTTTAATCAAATTTAATTTAATCTCAATTTCCTGTGACCTTTCAAAATTTCAACCAAAAAACCACAATTTCATCTAAAAATGCTTCTTTGATATCAATTCAATTTGAGTTGGAATTTAAAAATCAATTTCCATGTTTTTTGAATGTAATACATTCGAATTCCAGAGCTTCGTTTAGAATTTCCTCAAAATTTCCCAGTTGGACATGATGTAGTGGTAAAAGCTGCTAGGTAAGTGATAAGGTCGAATCGTGTTTTTCTTAGCATATCAAAATTACAATTGTATCAAATATTCGATAGCATTCAAAATATCACGATCCATGTGTTTTAAGGTTTTTTCTCCAAGTCCCATTCGATCGAAGTTTATTTATAGTTTTATTTATATTCCCATCGATCCTATAAGAGCCATCGCTTCCACTTCGCTCCAACTTTTCGTCGTGGCGGGTATTTCTGTTGGATCTTCAGGATCTTAATCCATACCTTTTTGTGGCCAGATATTTTTTAATATTTTATTCTAATTCTTGATTTGTTTTGGCTTTAGAAAATTGTTTGTTTATTCGGATTTCTAATCTTGACATTTCTAATTTAATAAAAAAACCATACATTTTATCAGAGTAACCAGAATAAAGCCCCTCGACAGCCAAAGAGGCGGTTATTGTTTTGATACAGTAGTTCCGTTTAAAAATGTTTATATCAAAAAATTTCTGAACACCAAAATGTTATGGATTAACTAGAAATATTAGAGGTGATGTAATTGAGGTGATAACAAATTTAGAACACCCCAAAAAAGATGGTGATGGTATATCTATCAACTTCGATCGAAGTCGTTGTTAGAAGGCCTTTGTAAGTTACGATTTTTAAAGAAGTTGGAAGAGGTGTTGGTTATTTCTAAGAATGAAACGAGTTATTTTGTGGGAGTGCAGTTAGTTGACTATATATGTGGATGTGTTGATGGTTTCTTAGGGTTGATCATCAAAATGTATTTCTAATATGTGGGAAAAAGAATCCTAGATGTGATGCTGTGAAGTTTTTTGGGAAGGGGATTTGTTGTGAAAATATATTTTCATCGAATGTGAATATCTTCAGTTGAATTAAACGCACCAGTTCTGTGTTGAGACTCAATTGGAATCCGATAATATATTAATTGGAATTAAGACTTTAAATTGGTTTTCTTTTAGTTTCAAAGATATTTTTCTTCTATCAACAAATTAAATTATCGAATATGCATCGTATCAACAAAAACGTTTGAAGCCAGAAAACCATCTTTGAAATCATGAACCTGATTTAAAATTATCGCTTTCGAATGGATTCGAGTATCTGAATATCTGGACGAATATTAATTGTTTACGACAATCGTCGAAATAAGATTAATTAAAGGATAGTTTTAAAAATGATTCCTTTTGATGAAAATTTATTTTCAAAACCCTCCCCCTTACATATATACTATGGATGTCACCATTATTTTGCTTAAAACGTTTGAATTAGGCTTTTATACAAATTAACGTTATCAATGAAAAGTAATTAACAAAAGAAGATTTTGGAAAATATAAATAATATACATTTCTATTGGTTTTTATTTTTTTTCGTATAGCATATGGCCACTAGTACTATAAATATACATAAAATTAGAAAAAAATAATAAACAAAAACTAAATTGCATAAAGTAAATATAAGATATAAAGCACTTTTTTGTAAATAAAAATTTTATAAATTTTTTTCGTTTTTTTCTTTCTTTTGACTTTTCTTTTCGCAGCTTTTGTGTAAACAATAATATCGATTTGATGTACTTTTTTAAAGCTTAGACCTAAAATTAAATAAAAATATTTAAAAAATAAAAATAAAAACACACACGCGGACTAAAAAATAAACAACTTTTTACAAAAATTTGATTTTTTATACAAGAAGAAGAAAAAGAAATCAAATGCCAAGTACCATTTTAATGAAGCTTAAATCAGAAGAAATGCAAATTCAAAAAATTGTAAAGAAGCTGTTTTGCACACACACATTATCAAGCTTCAAATAAAATGTTGAGTATATGTATATAATAATAATTAATTTTGTTTTGTTTATTCTGAGTATTACAAAATATATGTATAAGTTTATTTCTTTTGGTTTTTTTCTTTAATAGTTTTAAATAAATTTTTGAGATATTGTTTTTGTTTAGAACAAACTTTTTATCTTGAAGTGAATGCTTTTTCTTTAGTTTTTTTTTTTTCATAAAGAGGGCAGTGTAAATAAACACTTTTTTCTAGCGCTTTTCTTTAAATCGGTTTGGAATTCCTTTTAAAAATGTTTTGCTTTTTTTTTTGTATTTGTATTCATTATTTTGTAGAGATATTTGAAAAAAAAAAAGAAATTACGTTCATATTGTATTGTATTGTATTATTAAAGCATTCATTCGTGTATGTACGTTGAAATATTTTTGTATTTTGTGTGTTTTTGTTGGTTTTAGTTGGTTTGTTATTATGAAAGCATAAATTTGTTCTAGATTTGCTAAGTAAAATGGTGAATACTAGAGAGGAAGTCAATCAAAATGATCTAAAATAAATAAGTAGGGTTTTAGGGGAGCAGAAACCATCAATTGACGAGTGAATAATAGACTTTTAATTATGAAAAATGGACCTGCCAAATTTGAACATTGCTAAAATGTTGGTTTCTAAACGTCATGAAGGAGTGAAAATTATCACTCTAATAATCTAAAAATATTTGAAATAAGAAAACCAAATTGTAAAGATGAAATCATTTGATTTGATCCAGGGCTGTTCTCTTTAATATCAGTTGGAAGAATTTCCAGAAGCCAAGTTCGAATGTTTAGTGCAATTTCTATTTCTTATAGATTGACGTCTAATTAATTATGAATTCAGTTTCAGTTTGGAAATTAAAGCGCACAGCACCCCTATTTAACTCAGAATTCAAATCCATTTGGAATGCCAGTTCATAAGCAAATATTATGAATTATAACCCCAGTTATTCTAAAACCTTTTTGTCTCTAGACGAACGAATCGTAAACTCATAAAATCTGTCTTCTAAGTCATATCTTCTAGATATAAAAGAAATAACTGAAATCAAAGAATATTCCATCTGACTTAAAAGTCCGATTTTATAACGACTCGAGGGATAGATTTCGAAACTAAACGTTGGGGATGACAATCTCCATGAGATTGCATTTGGCCCGAAAGGTAATAGTTGTCCTCAAATAAATAATTGAGGACTGAATCTGAACTGAATACATTTTACAATTATTGAAAATGGATGCGAGTCAGAAAATACTTCGCCTACTTTCAAAATGGGGGCATTTTTTCTGACGCAAAAAGTGGGGATTAATTTCCGAAAAGAAAAATACCTTACTTTGCCTTGGAATGACTGGAAATCAAAGAATAGTACCTCTGACTTAAAAGTCCGATTTTATAACGACTCGAGGGATAGATTTCGAAACTCAACGTTGGGAATAACAATCTCCAAGAGATTATATTTCGCCCAAAAGGTAATATTTATCCTTAAATAATTAATTGAGGACTGGATCTGAACTGAAATGCATTTTAAAATCATTGAAAATGGATGGGAGTCAGAAAATACTTCGCCTACTTTCAAAGTGGGGGTATTTTTTCTGGCCTTTTATCTAAAATTGGCTATTTTTCTGAAAACAAGTTCAGATTCTGTGCGCTCTGTTAAATAAAAAATAACAATTTGACGGAAAAAAGGCGGACTAATTTCCGAAAAGGAAAAACCCTTACTTTGCCTTCGAATAGAGCATTCATTCATTGGTAGCTACTGATTACACCTTAAGAACCTTAAAAATGTATTTGAGTCATTGGTAGCTACTGATTACACCTTAAGAACCTTAAAAATGGATTTGAGTCTGTGAATGCTACCCCTGCCATAATTGCTACTCCTGCTGATAAATTCAAAAATTGTCTTACATTTTAAAATCATTGAAAATGGATGAGAGTCTGCAAAAACTTCGTCCACCTTCAAAATAGGGGCAATTTGTCTGGCTTCTTATCTAAAACTGGTTATTTTTCTGAAAACAATATCAGATTCTTAAATAAAAAGCAACAATTTGCCTTCGAATTAATGCTTTTTGGTAGCTACTGATTAGACCTTCAGAAATTTGACAATGGATTTGAGTCTGTGAAGGTTACCCCTGCTTTAATAATTACTCCTGTAGTTAAATTTGTCTTACATTTTAAAATCGTCTGACTTTTGATCTAAAACTGGTTATTTTTCTGAAAACAAGTTCAGATTATGTGCGTTCTGTTCAATAAAAAGCAACAATTTGATGGAAAAAGGGCAAGCTAATTTCCGAAAAAGGAAAAGCGCTTTCTTTGCCTTCGAGTGAATGCTCCTTGGTAGCTACTGATTAGACCTTAAGAATCTTGAAAACTTGATTTGAGTCTATGAAGACTATACCTGCTTTTATGGCTACTTCTGCAGATAAATTACAAATTTGTCTTACAATTTAAAATCATGGATAATGGATGAGAGTTTGCAAAAACTTCGCCCACCTTCAAAATGGGGGCATTTTGTCTGGCTTTTTATCTAAAACTGGCTATTTTTCTGAAAACAATATCTGATTCTGCGCGCTCTGTTCAACAAAAAGCAACAATTTGACAGAAAAAGGGCGGACTAATTTCCGAAAAGGAAAAATCTCTTACTGATTGAACCGTTAGAACCTTGATAACGGATTTGATTTTGTGAAGGCTACTCGTGCAAATAAATTCAAAATTTGTGTTACAATTCAGTAGCTCATGGATTCTTTAGGATATTGAGGGGATTATTTTCAATAAAAGATGAAAAAATTAAATAAAATCCCAATTAAAATTAATCGAAATGGACTTGTCCATTTTAGACCCGATAAGATTTAAGTTCATCAGGCAGTAGCTAAAATTAATCGAAATGGACACGACCAGCTTATCCATTTTACCCACTTTATTTATATATCTCATAAGACTTCTTATGAATATTTCCAGGGCTTTGCAAGCAAAATTACAAAATAAATATTAACTACATAGCTTTGCGACCAGTCGGAAAGATATTTATTAAAGCCATTAAAATAGTAAGAGGGAATTTGAATTTTAATAGTCTGTCATTTTAACACGTTATTGACATTTCAGAGGGCTACTGAGGCCGAGTGGGAACAGTTGATACGACAAAAAAAAATTAGAATGAATTTAAGTTTCAAAATTATTTGTAATGCTTCAATTTAAGTATTACTAGTCTCAAGTGTGAATTATATTTTCAAACCAGATTTGAATTCATCGTCGCCTAGAGTTTATGCTCTATCCCTAAACCTTCCTCCCGAGTATTTCCTTCATTTTGATTCCTTAAATGTCTTATATTCACCATTTAGAACTTATTTGTTATTGATATTTTCTTTTTTCGTTTCGTTTCTTCTTTAAATGTGTAAATAAGATTTAAATTTAACATATTCCTCTTATTTTGTTTTTTGTTTTCTCTCATTCTTTATAATTAAATTAGCTTCTATTCTCTATTTAAATTTCTTCATTTCTTCTTGGGGAAATTTAATTTAATAAAAACTTAAAACTAAATATTTGTTCTGGGTTTTTTGTTTCTGTTGGTTTTTGATTTCCTGGCGGATTGCACAATTTATGTGGGACATAGAACCTTCAGAATATAGTCCGTTAATAAAGTGGGCACGGTAGGGCTATCCTCATTAATGGCTTTTAAAACTGGAATTAGAATAAGAATGATACATTTTAACAAGGTATGTGAAAGGATTTCCTCGTGCACTTACTTTTTATTAAAACTTGCAGATTTTGATTGTTGGGTGTACCATTCTCCATGGTGTAGGGTATGACGGTAGTTAGATATTTTGGATCCGGTCCCTGGAATTTGCCCCGCTTCTTTTCCACATGGTATTGGCGTCGTTTGTTCTGTACTGCCAGCAGTATCGAAATGAAAGAATTCTTCAATTCCTTCTCAAATTCCAATTCATCGCGCAAAGCCAGTTCATTGATGAGAGTCTCGCTGAGCTCCTGTATCAACACCTCCATTTCCATGTACAATTCATTCAATTGGTTTATCGATAAATATTGCAATTCTGAAATTAATAAAACGGACGATTAAAGTAGAGTAATTAAATTTAATTTATTAATAAAAAAACTTACTTTCCGCATAAAGAGGTGCACCCAAAACCTCTTTGGCTTTTTCCATTATCTCCGATTCGCAAGTAGTGCCCTCATCCGAGGGACTTTCCGCCTCATCGATGATATATTCAATTTCCTTTATGACCTCCTCTACACTTTTGATGGGCTCCTCGGGTTCACTGTTGAGCCCGTTCAAGATCAAAGCATGCATATCCAAATCGTTGGCTATGGCTTCATCTTCACTGTTGAGATCGTCACCGGGTGTTAGGGCATCAAGAGAGCCGGGCTGTCTGGGTGGATTTTGTCCCAGGTTCAATGTGGGCATGTGCATTTTGCGTGTGTACGACTTGGACCAGTCGATGGGTAAGATATTACCGAAATTGCCAGTGATGGTCCACCACATTCTGCAAAAAAGACAAATGAAGGGAAAAATAATTAATGAAATGTTTATAGAAAGGGAAGTAAGTATGTCAAGACAAAATTATGGAGTGGAGTTGAAACGAAAATAGAGGAGATGGAAATAGGGGTCGATGTAGAATCTGGAGTAGATGTTAAAGTCGATCCATCGGTGAAGTTAAAATGAATGCAGTTGTTTAGTTCAAAAAGAAGCAGAGGAAGTGGATGTAGAACTCAAGTTCAAATAGAGGTCGATATAGAAACAGGTGTGGACATAAAGGTCGAACCATCGATATAGAGTTGAAACAGAGGTGGTGGAAGTAGAACTTGAAGTTAAAGTGAAGGCCACTGTTTAGTTAAAAAGAACCAGAGGAAGTGCAACTTGTAGTTAAAGTGAAAGCTACTGTTAAAAAGAACCAGAGGAACTGGAAGTATAACTCGAAGTTCAATTAGAGGTCGATATAGAAACAGGTGTGGACATAAAGGTCGAACCATCGATATAGAGTTGAAACTGAGGTGGTGGAAGTAGAACTTGAAGTTAAAATTAATGCCGTTGTTGAGTTTAAAAAGAAGTAGAGGAGATAGAAGTCGAACTTGAAACCAAAGTAGAAGCAAGAGTAGAAGTAGAAATTCATCCATAACTGAAGGATTGGAGTAGGTGGAGTATGGCGCTGGAAGTAGAACTCTAAGTCAATATGTTGATCATTGAAAAAGAAGGGGAATAAGTGGAAGTAGAACTCGAAGTTCAATTAGAGGTCGATGTAAAAACAGGAGCAGACATAGAATCCCATCCATCGAAATAGAGTTGCAACAGGGAAGGAGAAAGTATAACTATAAGTCAATATGTTGGTCGTTATTGAGTTGAAATCGAAGCGAAGAAGTGGAAGTAGAAGTCAATTATAGGTCGATGTAGAAACAGGAGCAGACATAGAAGCCTATCAATCGAAATAGATTTGAAACAGAGAAGGAGGAAGTAGATCTTGAAGTTTATGTAGGTAGTCGTCTAGCTGACTAAAAGGAGCGGAAGCAGAAGAATTGAACAAAGAAGGTGAAGGTAGTACTCTAAGACAAAGTGAGTAGAGTTGAGTTGAAAAATGATGAACAAAAAATCAAAGTAGAGAACGAAGTATAAGCAATAGTAGAAGTTGATCCGTTGATATAGGATGGAAGTAGAACTTGGAGTCAAAAAGAAGGTCATTGTTGAGTTGAAGCAGAAGAGGTGGAAGTAAAACTCGAAGTCAAAGTAGAAGTGGAAACGGAAGCAGTGGAAATTGGAGTAGAAGGCAATCCACGACACAATTCATGATATAAAGATATAAAAAACGATTGAATAACTATTCAATAAATTCCAATACAAGTAGAGACAGTGGAGGGAAGAGTTGGAGATAGAAGTGTAAAGTCCAAATATATGAGAAAGTAGAACTAAAAATCAAAGTACATGTGAAAGTAGAGGTAGGAGCAAAAGTTAAAGTGAAGTACGTTGATGAGTTGAAGAAGAAGTGAACTGAAAGTCAAAGTAGAGATCGAAGTAATAGTATAAATGGAAACGAAACAGAAGCAGGACTAGAAGCCAATCCAAGACACAATTCATGAAATAACGATTTAAAAATAAATAGGAATGAAAAACTATTGAATAAATTGCAATACACGTAAGGATATTGGATGAAAGAGTTGGAGATAGAAGTGGAAAGTTCAAATAAAGAGTGATTTTTTTGAGGTTAGGATTTTCATGCATTAGTATTTGACAGATCACGTGGGATTTCAGACATGGTGTCAAAGAGAAAGATGCTCAGTATGCTTTGACATTTCATCATGAATCGTCTTACAAACGAACAACGCTTGCAAATTATTGAATTTTATTATCAAAATGCGTGCTCTGTTAAGAAAGTTCATTGCGCGCTTCCATTTTATGGTCAGTTTAATCGACCCACTGAAGCGGCTATTCGGGCTATTGTGACTAAATTTCGCACCAAATTTACATTGTTGGACATTAAACCACCAACACGCTTACGTAGAGTGCGAACTGAAGAAAATATCGCAGCTGTATCGGCCAGTGTTAATGATGACCACCAATTTTCGATTCGTCGCCGTTCGCACCATTTGGGTCTCTGTTACTCAAAAACGTGGAAATGCCAAAATTGGACTAAGCGGATGGACCACCTAAGACGCAGCCGCGGTCAACATTTAAATGAAATTATCTTCAAAAAGTAAATGTCATGGACCAATCTAACGTTTCAAATAAAGAACCGATGAGATTTTGCAAATTTTATGCGTTTTTTTTTAAAAAAAGTTATCAAGCTCTTAAAAAATCACCCTTTATATGAGAAGGTAGAACTAAAAATCAAAGTATATGAGACTAGAGGCAGGAACAATAGTTAAAGTGAAGTTAAAGGATAGTGGAGAAAAGAATTGGAGATAGAAGTGGAAAGTTCAAATATATAGAAGGTACAACTAAAAATCAAAGTATATGAGACTAGAGGCAGGAACAATAGTTAAAGTGAAGTTATTGAGTTGAAAGGAAGGATGCGGTAGTAAAACTAAAGGTTCAAATAGAAGTCGTAGAAGAAGTATTAAAGGGAACCGAGGTAGTAGCAGGAGTAGAAGTCTAAATTGAAATAGAAAGAAGAAGTAGAAGACACAATCCATGATGTAAAGATTAAGAATGAAAACTATTCAATAAATTGAAATACAAGTAAGGACAGAGGCGAGTACAGTTGGAGAAGCAGGAATAGAAATGTAAATTGAAATAGAAACATGGAGTAGAAGCCAATCCACGGCACAATTCATGATATAAAGATATGAAATTAAAAATTAAGGAAAACTATTCAGTAAATTCCAATACAAGTAGGGGCAGAGGTGGATAGAGTTGGAGATAGAAGTGGTATGGAAATATACAAAAACTGTGGAATAGTATGTGTAGGGCATACCTACATCGCAGATCCCAGAGAGATCAACTGAAATACTCAGAGATGGTTTCAACTAATTGTAGTGATATTTCTGAATAAATACTCTCTTAAGGCTCTCTATATATCAATATCCCTACATTAAACAAGAGATCCCTTTAGGGCGTATGTAATAGTAATATTCTTTCTGGGCCGACATTAAACAATAGAAACCTTTAAAGCCGCATACAATTATATCGCGCATAGCACATGGATTGAGAAGATCTGTGTAGAGTATTTGCGGAAATAGTCTTCTCTTATAAGAAGACAATTATGAAGTGTAAAACTACATCTCCTTAGACACTAACCACCCTTCCAACTTATTTTCATATAAGTAATGACATGTAGCACACTTGTGTGTGACACTTCAAAACCTCTTTAAATGGTTATTATTAGAAAATCATCAGCAGAAGAGGAAATCTGCCATTCCTGTTACTTTTAACATATCAACTAACAAGTCTTTGAATTCATTGTCCTGTCAAGTGTTTTTAATGATTAGACAATGGTGCTCCAACGCAAAACAGAAGAAACTAATTTCAGCCTCCGCAGCACGTTTAGTTAGCAATTTATGTCGTTTTTCTGCCACTTAGACTCTTCGAAAAAGAAAAGAAACAACTTCGAAGAAGATGTCATTATAAATGCATTCAAGGAACAGGAAGTCTAATGTCACTACTTAACAAATATTTGCCAAGTGACTTTTAAGACGCATGCACAAAGGTTCCCATAGAAATCCTTTGGGCAAACGGCCAGACCAGGAGTTATAAATAGACGAAAAAGGTCTTGAATGAACAAGGATAATGTGTAGCCAAGTGAGCGGGTATACTACATAAAAAGCCAGCATTTTACTTGTGGCGTTTTTCTTGCTCTCTCGTATTTCTTTTTTTTGCTTAAGTTTATATAAAAAAGGATTACACATCAACGTCGCCGACAATAACAACAGCAGCAGCAGCTACAACGGTCATACTATACATAAAGGAGTGTAAGGACAATGAACTTATAAATATGATATATGGGTTATAGCAAAGAAAAATACATACATATATAAAAAACAAACGACGAGGTTGGCTGTGTAGAGAAAAAATGAGACACCGTTTCCAACGGCAACTGGAGAGAATCTTATTGGAATTTACTTATTTTCTATTTTAATTTAAGGAAAATGAAAAGAAAAGCCATTCCAAGTTAGAGTAGCCCGTGTGTTTAACAAACTACCTGTTAATTTAAGGACTTTTAATAAGCCATGTGCGACCTGGCGCAATAAGATCCTTCAACACTTACAATAAACAATATTCTTAATACAGGTTTTTGTGCAGTGTTTTTTAAAATATGAAATTCGAGTAGTCATTCTTAAAACAACTTCTTCTATTATTATTATTTTGGAAATATGCCCAATGCCGCATTTCTTTCTATTGTCTATTTTTATTATTATTGTCCGGCGATTCGTTGGGAACTTAGAAATTCTAATTGTATGTTCTTTTATTATTTTTTATTATTTATTTATTTTTTGTTTAATAATTTATTTTTGTTTAATTACTTATTTTTGTTTAATTGTTTATTTTAATTTATTTATGAAAATGTTAAGTTTAAAATCATATTTAATTTTTTATTATTTTTTAAATACTATTTGTTTGTAGTTTGGATCATTATTACTTGTAGGTAATTGTTTAAATAGTTTAAGACATTTAATATATGTTATTTCTTGAAGAATATTGTAATCAATTATAATTGGCCACTTGGCTTGGTATTACAAAGAAATAAATGAAATGAAATCGAATTTGAAAATTTGAAATTTTCTTAAGATTTGCATCTGATTTTTATATTTAGTTTTATCAATTTTAATAGGATTTAGAACTAACGACAAGTTCTAAATTTATGGTGAATTTCTTAATAATTTATCAAAGTTTTTTTTTTTAAAGAAATAGTCAATATAAAAATATACTTTAGGGGGCCAATTCTGAAATGCCAAATGACAAAATTTTCAGAAGAAGCAAAAAACTTTCAATTGCGAATTTCGTATTACGTTAATAAATTCCATTTTCCTGGACGTAGAAACCTATAATTTTCTGAGATTATTTAGTTCAGTCATACGCAAATATAAAAAATTCAAACATTTAAATTTAATTGTTGGCTTCAAAGTTATCGCTACTTTATGAAACAAATATTTTTTTCATAAAGTATCGATAACTTTAATCCAACAATTAAATTTAAATTTTTGTCTGATTTTTATATTTTTTTATCAATTTTAATATGATTTAGAACTAATGACAAGTTCTAAATTTGTGGTGAATTTCTTAATAATTTATCAAAGTTTTTTAAAGAAATAGTCAATGTAAAAATATACTTTAAGGGGCAAATTCTGAAATACAAAATGACAAAATTTTCAGGAGAAGCAAAAAAACTTTCAATTGCGAATTTCGTATTACGTTAATAGATTCTATATTCCTGGACGTAGAAGCCTATAATTTTCTGAGATTATTTAGTTCTGTCATACGCAAATATAAAAAATGCAAAAAATTAAATTTAATTATTGGATTCAAGATATCGCTAATTTATGAAAAAAAATTATAGATTTTCGTTAAAAAATCTTTATTTCTGGGTCGTCTTTTTGCATTTCAGGTGACGATATGGAAGTTTATTAAAATTAAAATGTACAACAAAGTCAAACCTTTTCCATAATAAGAAAGTCCGACCAAACGTTTTGTGGAAGAAAGGAGGGGGTTTTTCTTGTCGACTTTAAAAGGGTATTTTCTGGTCGGATTATTATTATATTTGCAATTTTTGAAATGAATTTTGAAAATCGAATTTAAATTAGTTTTTTGTCTTTTTAATGGGAGAATAGAGCTACTCTATTTATGGTCCCATCTGGGCCCAAATCACAGCATTCGAAAAAGTGCTTTTATTTATTGTAAAAAGGGTAGAAATTTGAACAAAAATTATACAAAATTTAAACAGATTATCTCCAATAGTCTTAATCTCAACATCCTATTTGGTTTTGTTGGAAATTTCTACTTCTTTCATAGAAATCAAAAAAGGGGATAAAAATAGTACCAATAAAATGACCGCAGCTAGAGTCATGAAATTCGGAGTATACATTCCGCTGACTGTGTAGACACGGAAAATAAACGGATTTTTCGAAATTCGTACTTTCAAGGGATACAGTGGTACAAAAGGATAAAAATACAACTAAACGACTACAGCTAGAATGATGAAATTCTAATTGCGTAGAAACGTCAAGGGGTAAAAATGGTACCAACCAAATGGACGCAGCTGGAATCAAGGAATTCGGTGTATACATTCCTCTGACTGCATAGACAAGCAAAATAAAAAGTTTTCTTTTCCAAATTCGTACTTTTTCTTTTACGAAAAAAATTGGTTGAATCATAAAGTTAGGTTATATTGCAGTATGTACGTCTGATAATGGATTTTCAAAATTTTTACTTTTGGAATTAAAATAGAATGAAAATACAACCAACTGTAGCACCCACTATCTACCAATATTTATAGCATTTAAGCTTTTTGAAAATATAAATATAAAAATATTTATTTTTTGAATTGACGTATTGGTAGCCTTGCCTTATAAGCGTGGTTTGAAATAATTAAAATATTATATTTAATTGTAAAATTATTTTTTTCAATATTTGGTTTGGTTTGCCTATATTATTAAACAATTTATATTTTCCTGTAATATTACTGCACTTCTACGAAAACCGACAACCTCTGTGGAATGCAATCCATGGTGGAGGGTATAAAAAGTTCGGCCCGGCCGAACTTAACGCCGTTTTTACTTGTTGTACTTATATTTGTTCAGTTGTAACACTGTGCTACAAAAAGGGATGAATTAGACAACTCTGGGAAGTGATACTATTTTTATCTGTATATGAAATTTCCCAGACACCCCCAAAATCTTGAGTTACGGGTTAAAAAACTTGTTTTTCGTACTTTTTCACACTTATAAGCCTGTAAGTAAGTGGGTTATCAACCGATGTTTCTCATCTTAAACCCGATGAAAGAAAAAACCTGGAGCTTTCCATAGATATAATACTTATTTTAGAAAACTTAACTTTTTTTTGACAATTGTTAACCATTTTTCAACTTTGGCAATCCTTTTGCACATTATTTTGTTTGACAACCCTACCACTTGTAATATAATTTGAATAACACAATTAGTAAGGAGTAAAACGCCGTTTTGTTTTAAAAAATCCGTTAGTAATTGACTGAGTTATAGAAGTTTTTATTAATGCTAAATTTTTGCAAAAATACAAGTTTTGGCATTCCAGTTCACATCACTCATTATGTTGCGAATTTAAGTCCAATAAAAATAAATAAAATTCATCAAAACAGATAAAAATGGTAAAAAAAAGCATGGCGAGCACTATAAATAAAAATCCCCAATTTTGGAACACATTTTCCCCACTTTGGGAATACGCCAAACTTTTAGGAAATAACTATTAAACTATTAAAATGTATGTATTTATGTATTTAACCCTTTGAGGACCAAAGGGTTAAAGTGAATTTCCTTAGTTTATTTAATTTTAATGGAAATGGTGTATCGACATAAATACATATGCATATATATGTATATCGCTACACACACCCATAAATTGACAAAGGACATCAACATTGGAGAGCCATTCAACAGCAGCTCAAGTGATTTGTTTTAACCATAATCTTGAGGGTATTGGCCACACGAACCAAGGCAATAAATTCACATACGTATGTTCTTATTAATAATAACAACAATGGCAAGATGTTCACTGGGTTATTGCAACCTACGTATAGCAGTGAGAAATATAAAGGTAATAAATATACAAAAAATAAGTGTGGGTAATAGTTATTCGCAATTTTGTTTTTTGTATTTTTTAAAAAGTCTGTACCAAAAACGAGAAATAAAGTGCAAAACCTGACATTGACTTTGAAATAATTGGGTGTAAAAATGCTAATGTGATTCATAGCAAGGGAGAGTAACCAATTTGCATGATATACAAGCTAATGTGTGGTTGGAACACTAAAAGCCAGAATCAATTTATATGTATATGATGTTGACGATGTGCCTCCTACCACATTTGTACCCCTTTTCCCCCTCCAAAAAAACCTATACCCCACCCAATAATTGTCTACAGCGACCAAGCGTTATTACGTCTTTCTCTTACCAGGCAGGTAACAAGAAACATGTGCAGGAGGTGGCAACTGGTAACCACCATTCATTCATTCCAACACTTTGTTGTGTTAACATGTGCTGCTGCTGGTTTGTCATGTTTTGTTGTTGTTTAAATATTCATAAAACGTTGAATGTTTAACGCGCGGCCGAGGCAGGAGAAGTTGACATAATTGTATGTGTGGCTGTCTGTCTGTCTGTCGGTCTTGTCACTTTTTTCATTATAGCCAATTTTACTTTTTTACTATACCACTGCCGACTGAAAGTAGGTTCTTTGGGGGGAACCTACATACACACATATCCACACGTGCCCACTTATGTCAACGTCAACTTCACGGAAGGTGATGTAATATTGCGGAAGGAAGGTTTTGTGGAAATGAAATATTTTTCGGTTTGACCAAAAAAAAAATTAAAGCTCAAATTAACCATAAAACCACCGTTGTTGGCCCTCCCCAAATCGTGTCAGCAGTTTCTAATATAACTGTAATTGTGGCTCAGTATCAGTTGACCACCATATTGACATTTTGCTCGACCACAAAATGCAGAACATAGTGGTGTGGTGGCGACGCCTTCTGCTTAGCTACCCTGTGTCGAGCCATAAACAGCAGCCTTTAAGGGAACATTTTGCAGTTCTGCTGGCAAAGCAACATAATAAATGGAAAATTGTGTGAGGTTGCCAAAAATGGCAAAAACCCGAAATGAATGTCTTCATAAACAAAAACTTATCGAAAGGAAAAACTTAAAAGTCCACTTAGAATAGAATTTCATAGAACTTCGTGGAAAACAATGATGAGATGGCAGCCAATTCATTTGTTGATTAACCATAGCAACATAAAATGCACAAATTGTTGCAGCAGGGGAAAATTACAGCTCTAAGTTCACATCTAAATGATATACCATTCATTATGGTGTGTTTGGGTATACACCCAATTCAGGATTATTATTATTGCAGCAGGGGACTAAAAGTTCACATTTAAATAATATAGCGAAAATTATATACCTTCCTTTATTGTGCGTTCGATTATACACCAAAAATCCACTTATTCCGGCGTTTTGAAATTTTTATATGGAATTTAATAGGTAAAATCCGGTTAAAGGGGATTTTAGGTGCATATCTGAAGGCAGTTTCATATTTGAACAACGATCACCCAACAACACTCTCACATTGAAACAACCTCACACATAATTCATTTAATCTCTGTGTGAGCAAACGTGGATATAAGAGAGAGAGCCTCTCTCAATGTTTGCGATTGTGTCAGCAAAGAAGTGTACTTTCTCTTTCTCAGCAGAAATTCTTCTCCTTTAGTAAACTGTTTTGCTGCTGCTACTAGCATATCAAACAGATTTCAAAGGTCGATCACTCACGCCAACATGTGATACAAACGATCGGAATATGCTCATATAATTGAATTATCCATTGGGGTATGTATGTGGGTATAAGAGAGAGAGTCTCTCACTTGGGGAGATTTTTGCAATTTTTTCAGATACAACTAAACGACTACAGCTAGAATGATGAAATTCTAATTGCGTAGAAACGTCAAGGGGTAAAAATGGTACCAACCAAATGGACGCAGCTGGAATCAAGGAATTCGGTGTATACATTCCTCTGACTGCATAGACAAGCAAAATAAAAAGTTTTCTTTTCCAAATTCGTACTTTTTCTTTTACGAAAAAAATTGGTTGAATCATAAAGTTAGGTTATATTGCAGTATGTACGTCTGATAATGGATTTTCAAAATTTTTACTTTTGGAATTAAAATAGAATGAAAATACAACCAACTGTAGCACCCACTATCTACCAATATTTATAGCATTTAAGCTTTTTGAAAATATAAATATAAAAATATTTATTTTTTGAATTGACGTATTGGTAGCCTTGCCTTATAAGCGTGGTTTGAAATAATTAAAATATTATATTTAATTCTAAAATTATTTTTTTGGTTTGCCTATATTATTAAACAATTTATATTTTCCTGTAATATTACTGCACTTCTACGAAAACCGACAACCTCTGTGGAATGCAATCCATGGTGGAGGGTATAAAAAGTTCGGCCCGGCCGAACTTAACGCCGTTTTTACTTGTTGTACTTATATTTGTTCAGTTGTAACACTGTGCTACAAAAAGGGATGAATTAGACAACTCTGGGAAGTGATACTATTTTTATCTGTATATGAAATTTCCCAGACACCCCCAAAATCTTGAGTTACGGGTTAAAAAACTTGTTTTTCGTACTTTTTCACACTTATAAGCCTGTTTTGCTGCTGCTACTAGCATATCAAACAGATTTCAAAGGTCGATCACTCACGCCAACATGTGATACAAACGATCGGAATATGCTCATATAATTGAATTATCCATTGGGGTATGTATGTGGGTATAAGAGAGAGAGTCTCTCACTTGGGGAGATTTTTGCAATTTTTTCAGATACATCATATAAAAAAAAACGCTTCTTTTTGTTGCAGTGAAAGTCGGAAGTAGAAGGAACTGAATTCATTTTTTCCAATAAATATTGATGTGACTTCACTAGATTTTTTCTAAGACAAACTATTACATTTGGCTTAAACAAATTATGGATTATTCTCAGTGAAAGTATGGATTATTCTAAAGAACTGTATCCTTAGATTTTTGAAAAGTAATAATTTAGAATTATCTTTCTAATATAGTATATTCAGTTTGAAATTATTAAAAAATCTCATTATTCCAATTTAAAGTTTCTCTGCTTAAACATTAGAAAAAATCTTGGTTACAGCAGCAAACAATTGATTGCTGTTGCAGCAGAGACTATTGCTTTCCCTTTTCAGCTGAAAAAATCCTCAGTTTCGTCTTTGCTGTTACTACTAACACATTTTTTTTTGAGTTACGGGGTAATCATGGCGTAGTCGTAGCTAATCAAATTATTATGATTATAAGTATAAGTATTCTATGATTAAGCTCAATCATAATACGGCACTAGGCATGCGTGTTAGGGTATGCATTTAAATTAGAAGATGCGTGACAGCATCTAACAAAATTCGAGGGATATTATAATCTTTAGTTGGTCATGTGTTTATAAACATATCGCTACTCTAACATAACTCATAATTTTTGATGTGTTTTCTTAAAATAGGTAAAAAACACGATTTGCAAAAAACGTGAGTTGGGTCTTTTTATATTAGGGTAACAATATGTATATTGAGGCAGGGCATTATATTATTATATATTATTCCACCTCTTTGATTCCATCATTCCCCTACCCGTTTCACTTTTAATTTGGTTCATTAGCACACATGTTTTTGCCCATCCAATCAATGCGAATTATTTTTTGCTGCTACAAATTAGTTCAGCAAACATCAACAACATCAAATGTGTTGCTGTCTTAGCTTAATGCTGCCAATCAACCACCAACATCAAATTAGTTGTTGTCCTTGAGGAAGGCGTTTTTGTGTCGTCTTCACACCTTTTTAAACAATTAGTTCATAAAATGCTATTTCATTCATTCCATTTCATTTAATTGAATTTCATTTCAGTTTTCAACCTTCATTCAATTAAAAGAAGAAGTAAAAAAACAAGAGTGAAAAGTAAAACTTTTCCATAGGTGGTAGGTGGTGGTAGGCCGTTGAAAGATCTAAGGAGCCTGGGCTGTAGTTCTCGCCAGAGAATATATGCCAAAAACAGATGCCTGCAAAACAGAGCCTCACTCAACCCCAGCAAAGTAAAAGTGAATATTTTTCTAACAGCTAGAGTGGCAGCAAAGAACAATATGAAAACGCCAGCAGAAGATTTCATTAACATTATGTGGAGCACGTACATCATCAACGAGCGAGTACAATGTCTGCTGATGATAGGTACCACACACAGCTCAATGAGGTACAAAACATTTAGTTCAAAAGTGCACACACACTCCCTAAGAAAAGGGTGACCAGGTTGTCGGAGGGGGAAAAACTTTAAAATTGTGTCATGGCTGAAGGACAAAAATAATACAATTTTATATAGACGCCAAAAGTATAGGCAAACTTTTTCCTGCAGGTGGAGATTGGCGAAAATTCTCAGTCGTTTGAGAGAGAGAGAGTGTGATAGAGCTTTCATATTACTATGTTAACAGGTGGACTTAGAGTTGAAATATAATCAAACACGCTCTTGGTTTCTCATGTATTTTTGTGGCTAGAAGACAAATCGTCGATGCGGTTGGAGTAGGAATAAATACAATTAGTTCTTATAATTCCCATTACATTGGAAATTGTGTAGTTATACTTTGGAGCACAAGACAGTGTCATTCAAATTCATTGTCATTTGAACAAAACGGTGGGTGGGCTGAGCTATTTTAAGTGTGGTTCTCCTCCTTTCTAATATTAATATATGTATTACATTTAATAATCCCCCATTTGCACATTCTTATGATGAATCGGCATAGGAAACCTTGTGATCCTTACATTTTAAGTATATGATGTGTTTAGCAATATCACTTAAAACACTACCAGGAAAATATTTGTGGAATATTTGAAACCTCTAGCTCTTCAATATAGGGGTCTTTTTGGTCCCTTTTGCGTCAAAGGGTAAAAACCACCCCTAAAACAGCGGTTTAACGGATCAAAATGTTGTACTTTATATAATGGCCGAAACTAATAAGATTCTGACAAAGGATTCTGATAGAGGGACTAAAAAAAGAATATACGTGTATCGGCGTTTTGAAAGTTTACGTTTGGGGGTTATTTTAGAGGTGTGGGGTAATATTTCCTAAATTTGTACAATCTTATAATAAATCGGCATAGGAAACCTTGTGACTCTTACATTTTAAGTATAGAATGTGTTCAGCAATATTACTTAAAACATTACGAGCAACATTTTTGTGGAACATTTTAAACCTCTTGCTCCTCAATAAAGGGGTCTTTTTGGTCCCTTTTGTGCAAAAGGGGAAATATTCCCGCTTTTGCACATTCCTACGATGAATCGACATAGGAAACTTTGTAACCTTACATTTTAAATATAGGGTGTGTTTAGCAGTTAAACTTAGGACACTGCAAAGAAAATTTTTGTGGAACATTTTAAACCTCTTGCTCCTCAATAAAGGGGTATTTTTGGTCCCTTTTGTGCAAAAGGGGCAATATTCCCGTTTTTGCAAATTTTTATGATGAATCGCCATAGGAAACCTGGTGACCCTTACATTTTAAGTATAGGATGTGTTTAGCAATATTACTTAAAACACTACAAGGGACATTTTTGTGGAACATTTTAACCCTCTAGCTCCTCAATGTAGGGGTCTTTTTGGTACCTTTTGCGCGAAAGGGTAAAAATCACCCCTAAAACAGCGATTTAACGGGTGAAAATGTTCTACAAAAATATTTGCCATAAAATTCTACTATAAGTCTCTGCAGACACCAAATCTCAAAACTGAACATAAATGGCAGAAATAAGTAAAAACTTAAAAATCATTTCAGGGTTAATTTTGTACTTTTTCCGAATTGGTGCTAAACTGTCCCAAAAAATTTAATTTTAGGGGGTGGTGTCAAAGGAAAAAATAGTTCAGAAATTGTATTGCCTGGCCAGTCCTTCCGTTCCCCAGAATTCTTCAGTGTCCATGAACCCATTTCAAGTGGCCAGTGACAGAAAATTCGACCATTTTCTCCTTACACTGGAATATCGTAAGAAATTCCATAGATGCCCTTTTCGAAGCCTGGCTCTCATTGAGGATCCTGGCCTCACTAGACATCTGTCACTGGACTTAAACTTAAACTCTCGCATTCAAAGTTCGCCTTTACCACCTTTATGATACCATCATAATACTTTTAAATAGCACATGTCACTGTTAATGGTTTAATTTAATATCCCACCTAGAATGTGTGACACTTTCGTTCTCAATTCCCTTTAAATTATTCCAGTTTTTTTTTTTGGTTTTATCGATTTATAGGTATGGCAGGCAGGCAGGTCACCCCATTTCATGCCTGCCAGAAGACGACACAAATGTAGGTTGTTAAACTTCATGTAGTTCAACAGCAGTGCGAACAGAACGCAAAAAGTCAACAGCAGCAGCTTACGGAACCCGATGTTACCACAGACAGCAACTAAACATTTAACAAAGTTGGTCTAAATGTTAGTTATGTTGTTATTCTAGGCAACAACAAAAAAAAAAAAACGAACAGCAGAAACGACAAGAGGGAAAACAGCAAAATTAAGAACTCGATAATTATGAAAACTCTTTGTGAGTCTTACTATAATGATGTTGTCATGAGAAATATTATTTAAAAGAATACTAAAGTTAAACATATTAAACGTAATGAATGATGTTGAATGTTGGCGCTACAAGAAGAAAGAATTTAGCTAGCTAACTATTATTTATAGCGGTTTTAAGTTAGTTATTTGGCCATTAATCTGTATGGTTTAAAGAAAATCTTAACGGACATAATTACAGTCATTTGCATTTAATGAAAACATTAATACTGCCGCCATCTAGTGGCATAGGTAAACAACATAAAACAGAAAGAAGTGCTATTACTGTAGGTTGGTTGGTCATTAATCTTTTAAAGAGAAAACTTATTTCAGTTATTTGATTGTAATGGAAGCTTTATTATAGTCACAAGAATTAAACTATAGTAAACTTGTTTAGGATTGTCGTCAAATGACAGATGCATGTAAAAAACTGGTCCATATTTGATTATAGCTGCCATAAAATTTCCCCGCTATATATTTAAGATCTTCTCTAGTATCCATTTAATAGATCCATTGTTAGGTACAGGTGGGGTCATATGTAAAATATGAATTTAACATAAAATCTAATATTTTCATCAAGTAGACTATATATTCTGTCAGAGGGTGCCAGAGGGCGCTCATCGAGGTCAAAGGTGAGGGAAAAAGGGTAAAAATACACAAAAGGCCCCAAAAATGCCTTGGAGTCGGAGCCCCCCAGACTGACTGTCTCTGTTGCTTCAAAAGAGCTAATTTTAAATAACTAGATTATTGATTTGGGTTATCTTTTAAATGCATTAAAAACCAGATGGCGCTGTATAATACTCTCGAAAAATTGCTGACCTGCTTATGCAGATTAATTAAATTTATTTCTCTTAAAAATACACAAAAGGCCCCAAAAATGCCTTGGAGTCGCCCCACCCCAGACTGACTGTCTATGTTGCTTCAAAAGAGCTAATTTTAAATAACTAGATTATTGATTTGGGTTATCATTTAAATACATTAAAAACCAGATGGCGCTGTATAATACTCTCGAAAAATTGCTGACCTGCTTATGCAGACTTATTAAATTTATTTCTCTTTGACGAGCACTATGTAGTTTACTATGTCTAGTTCTCATAAAATATTAACGACAAATGCGCATTTTGATCTAGATTATCAATACATGTTGCAACAGATGGCGCCGCCCGTCCCACTATGAATATTAAGACGACAAAGTCAACAAAACTAACAACAACAACAATGTCAGCCGCCAATTTGTATGCAAGCCTTTGTATTTTCTTTCGAATCACTATAACAAGTTGTCGTTGTAACGTTGAAACATAAATATTTATACAACCCAAGAAAACCTCTTGGCATATTAACCAACCCAATCTTGGCTACCTTGACAAGGATTGGATGTGGATGTCGATATATGTGGCTAAAGCTCCAAGTTGCCGTCTTTATAAAGCGATATGCTGATAGAGGTTTATATTCAGTGTTAACAAAGTAAACAAAATGTTTTCATTCATAAGATGACACGATGACGTTGATGATGTGATGCACTAGAGTATCTATTTCTAGTTTATATATACGCTCGTAATTTATTCCTTTTGCCAGCACAATTTTTTTATATCCTTTAAACAACCTTGGCCGGTTTTCATTTCATATTTGACTTGACTTAACTTGTGTTATATATACATATATCTATGTGTGTATGTACGAGTGAGTTTATGGCAAATTTTTAATGTGGCAAAAGATTTTGTTGATGTTCTTTGTACAAACAAACCAAAAATGATGTAATTCTCTGCTGACAGTTTGTTTGGTTAAAGTTACAGTTGCTGGGGCTGGCGGGATGGATTGGGGCTGTTTTTATGTGAAATAGTTTCCCCTATGGCTGAATAGGTGCATAGTTGGGGAAATTACACAAGTATATGTAATACTCAGTTACAGTTACACTTAGCTCTGGGAAAAGGAAGTGACATTTGAAAATTATGGGAAACATTGCCAAAGGAAGTTGATTTTGTATAAAACATGTGACCTAAAATCGTGCATATCCGTCAACTGTTTTGGGTGCCGACAATGGTAATTGATGATTGACGCTTGCATTGTGATACAGGACTTGTTATGAAGTGTAATTTCCAAAATAAAGAAAAAATTTACCCAGTTTGTCATGAATACACTGAAAGAATTTCCCTTCATAATATTTATGAGGCGATTTGATAAAAGGTTTTTCATAAATGTACATCATTTTTTTCTTAACATGTATGACAAATTCATAAATAAAATGAAATGTTTCATACATTTTTTTCATAAACATTTCATATTTCATAAATCAAAATTGTTAAATTAGTAAAATTTAGTTTCATAAGATCAAAGAAAGATTTCATTGTGTGAAAGAAACAATTCGTAAAAATTGTGAAATATGTCATAATTGTGTTATTAAATGTCTTTATAAATATAATGAAGGATTTCATAGTTTTTATGAAATGTTTCATAACTTACAACTACACTTTTAGTGTGTCGACTTTATCGGTTGAATGCTAGCAATTCTCATTTGTCCTCTGTTAACTCTGCCATAAGTATGTACCCTGATTTAGGTCAAAGACGTACTCATTGGCAATACTCTCGCAATGATGGTGTGCGTTGATGGGTTAGTCAACAAGTCAGACCTTTTATGCTTTTTTGTTTATATTGGAAACTTCAGTATAAATAATTAATATTTATGAAACTTTTTCATAAAATTAATGAAGTTTCTTTATAAAATCTATGAAAATTTTCATAAATCATATTATGAAAAATAATAAACTTGTATGACAAAAGTTCAATGCATTTCATAGTTTCTAAGAAATATTTCATAAATTCTATGACACATTTCATTGATTTGTGCTTTATGAAATAGGTTTCATACATTTTATGAAGTGTTTCTTTGGCGACTTTTTAACGAAAATTTTCACTGAGGTTGAGACAAAATCAAAAATAGTACGAGTATAATTCTTTCAGTGTACTGAGAAAAATGATGACTTAGCATAAATCATATACGAAATCACCATCTAATTTTTCAATAATATTTTGAAGACATACATTTTTAGTGTGTCGACTTTATCAGTTGAATGATAGCAATTCTCATTTGTCCTCTGTTAGCTCTGCCATAAGTATGTACCCTGGTGTAGGTCAAAGACATACTCATTGGCAATACTCTCGCAATGATGGTGTGCGTTGATGGGTTAGTCAACAAGTCAGACCTTTTATGCTTGAAAAATAATGAACTTGTATGACAAAAGTTCAATGCATTTCATAGTTTCTAAGAAATATTTCATAAATTCTATGACACTTTTCATTGATTTGTGCTTTATGAAATAGGTTTCATACATTTTAGGAAATGTTTCTTTGGCGACTTTTTACGAAAATTTTCACTGAGGTTAAGACAAAATCAAAAATAGTACGAGTATAATTCTTTCAGTGTACTGAGAAAAATGATGACCTAGCTTAAATCATATACGAAATCACCATCTAATTTTCTAATAATATTTTGAAGACATATATTTTGTATGTGTAAAATTGCCCACGTCCTCAGTACTCAGGATACAATCGATTGTACTCACTAGCATTTGGCGCCATCTGTGTTTCACACACAATAATGGTCCTAGAATTTTCTTAATCCTGGGCCTATTAATAAAGAATGGGCGGTAAGTGAGTGAATAAAAATCGGAGCAACTGTTAGTGTTATAAACAATCGCAATACATAATCAGCTAACGCTTGGCGCCATCTATTGTTTTCTCTTTATGTTTCCGAGATACTAATATATTTGATGTTTAGATGATTGTCAAGCACTTATAATTTGACAAATGTCTCAAAAACATGTAGTTTTTTTCCCAAAAGATGGGGAATGGCGTTAATTCTCAATCATTTGTATGCGATTGCCTCGATTTACTAACGCCATTTATGGAAAGCTTTCATATCAGTGTGTTAAAAGATTAACTTACGCCGCCTATATCGAATTGCATTGTCTTTGGTCACGATAATTTTATCTATATCAAATTCATAGTACATATAGAGCCGAAGACAACTATAAAAATCTATAACATCAATCCATAGATCTTCAAAATGTTTGATTGATATGTAGGACGTAAAGACTATAGAATTTACTAGAGACTCAGTAATTTTGTAAAAACTTTTTTCCAAAAGATGGGGACTATCGTAAATTCGCAGTCATTTGTTTGCGAGAGCGACAATGTGCTAACGACATCTGCTGAGAGCTTTCATATTACCGTGACTTACTTATCTATATAAAATTCTATATTTTTTTGCAATTATAAATATTTTTCATTTATACAATTTTCAAATCCCTAGTACACAAGTCATTAATCTGTTTTTATAATTTGACTATATGCGATGTAAATCAGTTTATCCATCAGTTTCATAACTATTATGACCACAATAGGTTGTTGGTTGAACTACAATTTCTGGTTTATATCTCTCTCTCAATTTTCAGCTGGAATTATTTAATAATAATTGCTATAATTATTTATAAAATACCCCTTTTTATTAATTTTTTTCATACTAGCTCTCCATTTCCTTTTCAATTTCCCTGGAAAATCAATAAACTCCTTGCTGCCTTGGTTTTTTGCTTTGCTATCCACCCTTTTTCTGCAATTACATGATTTTCTCCCCTCAACGATATTTTATTTTATTTGATATGTAATGCAATTACGTTGTAATTACTGTACTGATACTACCTGTACCTGCACCTGTATCTACACGTAGCAGCTGAAGTCCGTCCCAGTGAAGTGCAGTGCTCTGTTTTTCCACTCCATTTAAATTGCAGCACAAAAAGGGCCAGGCCAGTGTTATTTACATTTACTTGTATTATGGATGGATACAAGCCATAATTTAGCATAAAATTGATGTCAATTTTGAAATGTAAAAAAGCCCTGTTTTGTTGTCTAGCATGTTGTTGAACATGAGAATTAGGCGGGCAGACAGACACATGCCACACAGTGAGTCCGTTTGTTAGTCGACCCCTGAACACAGGCTAATATGAGGTATACACAACATATACATACATATTTAATACTTCATTAATAATTACTGGGATAAAGGGTTTGAAAATATGATGGTCCCTGGAAACAGCTGAGTGCATTTTTTGTTACACTTAAACAGTCACTAATGAAAGTAGATGTCTTATAATTATTAGTTTAAAGAAATATAGTTGCCAATTTAATAATTCCATGTTAACCTCGATTTGGTCTAACAAAATATAAAATATCATATATGATATATGATATATCATTCACAATCTCAGAATTTATATTCCCATTATAGTTTATATTAAGAAATCGCACTTGAACTTTTTTGAAATATATCAAGGCTATATACAGTATGAGTTGATAATAATGGACAATTAAAATATTGTCCTTTAAAGCTATTATGAAAATTGTTTTAGTTTCAGTTCATTCAGATCCAAAATATTTTAGTCAATATTTCCCCTTTTTGCACATTCTTATGATATGATTAATGCATAGGAAACCTTGTGATCCTTACATTTTTAGTATAGGATGTGTTCAGCAATATTACTTATAGCACTACGAGGAACATTTCTGTGGGAAATTTTAACCCTCTAGCTACTCAATATAGGGGTCTTTTTGGTCACGTTTGGGCAAAAAAGGTAAAAAACACCTCTAAAACAAGGGTTTAGCGGGTAAAAATGTTCTACAAAAATATATGCCATAAAATTCTACTATAAGTCTCTGCAGACACCAAATCTCAAAATTGAACCTAAATGCCAGAAATAAGTCAAAATTTAAAATTTCTTTTAGGTTTAATTTCGTACTGTTTCCGAATTGGAGCTAAAATTTACCACAAAACTGAATTTTAGGGGAGTGGGGTGAATGGAAAAAATATTCTACGTCAAATTTCACTATAAGTCACCGAACAAAGGAAAGCTGTAGATATAATATATCGACGAAACATTTTCATAGGTTTTCAGGAGAAGCAAAAAACATTAAACTGCGAAGTACGTATTTTGTTTATAAATTCTATATTTTTGAATATATGTATATGCCTATAATTTTCGGAGATTATATACTTTAGTCATATGCAAATATAAAAAAAAATATAAAATGAAGATTTAATTGTAGGACTCAAATTATCGCTGCTTTATGAAAGGAACTATTTGAAGTTTTTTCTTATAAAATTTTTATTTGTAGAAGAAGAAGTCTAAAATTATCCCAGATTGCGCATTTTAGTGAACCAATGAGAAACTCGATATACGATATATAAGTAAAATATGAGTAACAATTTGGGTATTTAACCATGAAATTTATGTCCAGCATATGTCCATACAAGAATTCAAAAAATGAATTTTCGTTGACATATGAACACCTAGTTCTTCAAAATCCCTTAGCCTGGTGTTGACGTAATTTGTTCTCTTATTGACAATTAAGAAATAGTTCATAAAGATCTTCCTGATCTATATGAGCTGCATAACGTTCATATGAGGTACTAGAGTACAATTAGAGTCAAACCTTATAACTTTCTAGAGGATCGTGTCCTTTTCTCCTGGTGGATCATGTCCTTAGGATATACAACAGAGTTTGAGGTGCCGATTCATTATAGGGGCGCAGGATTGAAGGAAAAAACTATTTAATCAAATCAATTTCCACAATTAAAAGTTAATTGATTTTGGGCCTTTAAATACTCACGTTCGATATTTTAATTAATCAAAATATAATAAAATAGGATATAATTTATAATTATATAATTTATGTTTGTACATTTGGGAATCATAAAAAGACATGGGTATCAAATGAAAGAGAAGAATATCTAATAAAAATACTTTAAAGTTCATGCTTCTATCTGCATTAGTTTAGCATTAACCATCATTTTAAGTTTTCTCCCTTTTTTAATAATAAAAATAAATAAATTTAATAATAAAATAATTTATTTTCGTACTTTTGCTAGCTAGCTAGATATGGGTGTCAAATGAAAAATAAGTATATCTGTTAAATATACTTTAAATTACATGCTTCTATCTATATTAGTTTAGCATTAACGACCATTTCAAGTTTCCACACTTATTTATTTAGTTTATTCATGTTTTACATTTTAAGAAGTGAGGGGAACTTGAAATGGTTGTTAAACCTAAACTAATATAGATATAATAATGGAATTTAATGTATTTTTAACAGATATTCTTCTCTTTTATTTGATAACCATATCGCCTATATATGGCTAGCAAAAGTATGAAATTAAATTATTTTATTATTAAATTATTTTTATGATTCGCAAAAGTACGAATACTGAAAATAAATAAATTTAATAATGAAATAATTTCTTTTCATACTTTTGCTAATCATACAAAGGAGATATGGGCATCAAATGAAAGAGAAAACGATCTGTGAAAAATGCTTTAAATTTCCCGCTTCTATTTGTATTAGTTTAGCATTAACAACCATTTATAGTTCACCCCTTATTTATTTAGTTTATTCATGTTTTACTTTCTAGGGAAATGGTTGTTAAACCTATACTAATATAGATACAAACATGGAATTTAAAGTATTTTTAACAGATATTGCTTCCTTTCATTTGATACACATATCGTCTTTGTATGGCTAGCAAAAGAATTATAATAAATTATTTTCATTTTATACCCATATTACCTTTGTCTGATTCGCAAAAGTACGAATAATAAAAATAAATAAATTTAATAATCAAACAATTTATTTTTGTACTTTTGGGAATCATACAAAGACAATATGGGTGTCGAATGAAAGAGTAGAAAATCTGTTAAATATATACTTCATTCTTCACAGTATTAGTTTAGCATTAAAAACTATTTCAAGTTTCCGCCCTTATTTATATAGTTTATTTATGTTTTACTTTTTAAGGGGGAAACTTGAAATGGTTGTTAAAGCTAAACTAATACAAGTAGAAGCACGCAATTTAAAGTATTTTTAACAGATATTCTTCCCTTTCATTTGATACCCATATCGTCTTTGTATGACTAGCAAAAGTATCAAAATAAATTATTAAAACATCTATATCCTTGAAAAAGGAGAATATATCACTAAAACATTTTCTAGTTTCATATGTATATGGCCTTGTCCAATTAGAGAAGTATGTAATTTAATGTATTTTTAGCAGATATTCTTCTCTTTCATTTGATACCCATATCTCCTTTGTATGACTCGCAAAGGTATGAAAATAAATTATTAAAACATTTATATCTTATGGAAATAAAAAGTTCTGTAAAACGGAGAAAAGGTCACCAAATAGAAAACTTAGTACACAGTTTTTCTATAAACTATTTCTAGTTATGGTCTTAATCAGGTCCAATGGAAATGTCTAAGCATTGGAACGAATACTTTTGCGGCTCAGTGTTCTCTATGTGGTATATATAAGTAAATTTCTTTTTTTAAATATTGTTATTGTATTGAGTGGTTGCAAGGATCTATTGTACAATAAATTCTGCATACACTTGCAAGGTTAATAACCGGAAGCCATATGCCGGATACATGCAACGAAAGAGTTCCTTTGCCAACAATAACAACAACAGCAATGATGTTGATAATGATGATGATGATGAACTCTGCTGGAATGGAATGCTTACATTGGCAACCAGTGCCCGTAGTTGGGGAATTGCAAATAATAGCTAAGTATACAACATGAACCATGTCTTGTCAATGTTTCTAAATTTGCCTTATTTGTGTTATATTCTATTATTAGTGAGTGTATGTTTCCTTTCATAAACATACATTTCTTGATTTCTTCCTTTCTTGGGTGGTTGGATGGATGGTTGAGGGGTGGATGGATGTGCTGTCGTGGCGACAACTGCGCATGTCCTTAGCGTGCAAGGATATCAGTGCATATATGTATGAACGAGTGTGTACATGTGGATGACGGGATGTCGGCCGTTACGTCGTCTTTGGCATGGAATTTGCTTGTCTTATAAAATATTTATCAAGTCTTGTTATTGTTCAAACAGCAACCTATTTCAAATCAAACAAGAACATATAGAAAAAAAAAAACGTTTCTTACGTGGCCGCCAACCCTCATCGCTTGTTCCAGTTTTTAATGCGTTGCGTTCTTGTCAACGTGCGACAATTTGGCGTCGTCGGTCGTTTTTCGGTCTGTTTTTTATAGGGTTTCTCTATCGTGTAGCTCGTCATCAAATTAAGTACGGATTTTATAGGAATGACTCATACATTTATATCAAAGTGGTGCTGTGCTCAGGATGTGTGGCGCAAGGGGTCGTCCTGAGCACAGGGAATGTTCACTTCATTGCTTAGATGAGGGCTAAGGGCAAGGGGAGGAGTGCTCGTGCTCAGCCAGTGCGTAGAAAGTTTGTGGCGACGGCGACGATGATGATGACGATGGTGGTGGCGGTGGCGGTTGGTTTGGTTTTAATGGTGTTGTTGTTGGTGGTGGGGAGGGAAACTTTCTTTTGTTGTTTTGCAGCGTAAGGATATTCCAAGGATATTGCTCTGTTTACATATTCATTCAAATTGTAAATAAACGAAAATATTTCCTATTTTTTTTGACTCGTTCGTCCTTAAATGTATAATTTCCGGCATATTGATGTGGAAAACGTGTTATATAAGTGTAATGACGACGTGTTGCTACGAAAAAGAACTGACTTCGATAACAAACAAATAATAACAAAAATCGATGACGGAATGAATTGTTTATGAGTCCTTTTTTCGTCCTCTGGCATTGAGCAAATCATTCAAATAAATGTACCTACACGTCAATGTTCATGTTACGAATGAGCTTCCCATGCCATGCCCGGAGGTGGCGGCAAATTCAATAAAAACTGAACATTTGATATGTGTATTTTTGTTTGTATTAAATTTCTCATTTGAACTTATTTACATTTTGGGCACATTTAAGGGTTCCTGGAAGTTTGTGAATTAATTTTTATTCTCCATAAAAATAGAAAACGCGGAAGCTTTATTACGATGACCTAGTTTTGGGGTCTGACGAAATCGCAATGAGTAATTTATTAGCTTTGAACTTGTGGCAAAATTTTATTTAAAAAATATTCTAAAATCAATCAAAATCGAATTTAGTTCTTGAATGGCAAAAAATGCTCCCTCTGCAAAATTTTACCAATAATTAAATTCTTTCAAACTCAAAATCAACTGCATCGGATAGGCTCATTTTCAGCCTGATGGCTTCGTTAATCGTCTAAATTGTCGCAGTGTAACGGAAAGATATATCTTGATGACGTTTCCAGATGATTTGCAAAATTCAGCATCTATAGTGACAGCAGATAGGCTCATTTTCAACCAGATGGCTTCGTTAATCGTCTAAAATGTCGCAGTGGTTCCAAATCGATTTTTTTTAATTAATTCTGTAACTTTTGAACGGGAAAGAATCTTGATTCGGAAAAATCTTGACGAAATTTCACCTGCTTCGAGCGCGTAGAGTTTTTTCCAGATAATTTGCAAAATTTATGATCTCTAGTGACATCTGCGTGATGCCTTCGTTAATCGTTTAAATTGTTGCAGTGTTTCTAAAACGATTTTTTCTAACTAATTCTATAACTTTTGAACGGAAAGAGATATATTGACGAAATTTTACATGCTTCGAGCAGAGGTGTTTTGCAGATGATTTGCAAAATTCAGGATCTCTAGTGGCAGCAGATAGGCTCATTTTCAGCCTGATAGCTACGTTTATCACACAGATTGTCACAGAGGTTCCATATCATTTTTTTTTAATTAATTCAGTAACTTTTGAACGGAAAGAGATATATTGACGAAATTTTACATGGTTACAGCAGAGGTGTTCCCTAAGTGACTTGCAAAATTCAGGATCTCTAAAGGGTACGTAGGCCACTAGGTGGCGCTGCAACGCTATGACACCTAGCTATGTGAAATTTTGCAATGGACTTCAAATGGTTTTTAATGCTAAACTATTAAAAGTAGAAGCATGTAATTTAATGTATTTTTAATAGACATACTGCTCTTTCATTTAATACCCATATGGTCTTTGTATGGCTCGTAAAAATATGAAAATAAATTATAAAAAATCCTTTAAAACGCGGAAAACATCACCAAATGGAAAACTGAGTGCTCAGTTTTTCAACATACGATCTCTAGTTTCATGTGTACATGGTCTTGACCAGGTCCAATAAAAATAACGTAAATAAAATATATATTTTCTTTCATTCGATATCCATAACGTCTTTGTATGGCGAAATAAATTACTAAAACATCTATATCCTTTGGGAATTAAAAGTCCTTTAAAAAGAAGAAAGGATCGCCAAATGTAAAACTGAGTACACATTTCTTCTATATACGATCTCTAGTTTCATATGTATATGGTCTTGTTCAAATCCAATAAAAAAGTAAAATTAACTCACGGTGCAATAATACATATAATAAATAATTTCTTGTTTAAATACCCAAATTGCTACTGATATTCTATATATATTATATCTACAGCTTTCTCTTGGTCAGTGACTTATAGTGAAATTTGACGTAGAATATTTTTTGCATTCACACCACCCGCCTAAAATTCTGTTTTGTGGGACAGTTTAGCAAGAATTCAGAAAACGTACAACATTAACCCAAAAAAATGAATTTTAAGTTTTGAATTATTTCAGACATTTAGGATGAGTTTTGAGTTTTCATGTCTGCAGAGACTTAAAGTAGAATTTTATGGCAAATATTTTTGTAGAACATTTTGACACGCTAAACAGCTGTTTTAGGGGTGTTTTATACCCTATTGCACAAAAAGGACGAAAAAGACCCTTATATGGAGGTGCTGGAGGGTTGAAATGTTCCACAAACATGTTCCTCGTAGTGTTTTAAGTAATATTGCTGAACACATCCTATTCTTAAAATGTAAGAATCACAAGGTTTCCTACATCGCTTCAACATAAGAATGTGCAAAAGGGGAGTTTTTACACTTTTGCATAAAAGCGACCAAAAGGACTTTTATATAGAGGTGCTGGAGGGTTAAAATGCTCCACAAAAATGTTCGTTGTAGTGTACGAAGTAATATTACTGAACATATGTTATACTTAAAATATAAGGATCACACGGTTTAATATGTCGCTTCAACATAAGAATGTTCAAAAGGGTGAAATAAAATATTAATGCCCCTCTAAAATGACGCCCATACGCATACTTTTAAAACGTATATTTTTTACTCCCTCTTTCAGAAACTTGTTCTTTCGATTTGTTCCACAGTGTTATGAATATTATGCGGTAAATAAAGAAATTTTGATACTTTATTTTCCCCACTTGGGGAATTTGGGTATTTTGTTGGACAAAAACTGCCAACGATTTCCTAGCCATTATTTTCTGAGACATTTTTTCTGCATAATCCCAAAATTTTGTTACGATATCTGAAGTTTTGTAGATTTGACGCAATGTTCAATATGAAATTATTTTTCACAAAAAAACAATACGTTTTTATGAAATTTTTAGTTTTTTTTTGTTTAATGAAGCTCAACTATTATTTATCTCTTACATATTATTAATGCTCTTGTTCAGCTCTTCACAAAATGGTATAAGTTTTTTATAAAGTGTATTTTCCCCCAATATGTCAAAATTGTTCTCTAACTACACCGTTTCCAATTGAATTTGATAAATTCCAATTCAAATTAAGAATTTCCATTTCATAATGAGAAAATTCCAATTGAAATTGAGATTCTCCATTTCAATTTGAAAAAATTCCAATTGAAATTGTGATATTTCATTTGAAATTGAGAATATTACAATAGAAATTCCATTTTCCATTTGAAATTGAGAAAATTCCAATTGAAAATGAGAATTTACATTTCATATTGAGAAAATTCCAATTGAAATTTTTTTTTAATTAGTAATTCAATTTATCCATTAAATATATTTACACTGAAATGTTTTGCCCCAGCGCCTTACAGACTTTATTGGGGCGAGTTGACAAGATAAATTCATTAAATTTACATATTTATGTATGTACAATAATATTCACAAAATATACAGCAATCAAAATTACAAGAGAAGCATTCTCAATTCACGCAATAAATGTGATTTAAGATTTGTCTTAAATAATGAAATTCTGGATACATTCTTTAACGCTTGGGGAAGATGGTTGAATTCAGAACAACCATTGTGTTCTATTCTTTGTTTAGTTATTTCAAGACGACATCTTGCAATTCTTAAATTTGTTCTATTTCTCGTCTGGAAAACGGTTTGATTAGTATGAAATGCAATCGCACGCGGACCAAGGTTTCTAATTGATTTAAACATATACATGAGCATTTTATATAATCCATGTACCGGTAAAATTTTGGAGACATCTCCATACAACGCAAGAGTTGAATAAGTACGAGGGAGGTTATAGATTTTAAGTGCCTTGTTTTGGATTCTTTGCAAAGACCTCAGTTGTACACTTTTCTTATTTCTACTTTTCTTGAGAATTTCCATTTCAAATTGAGAAAAAATACAATTGAAATTGAGAATTTCCATTTCAAATTGAGAAAATTCCAATTTAAATTGAGAATTTACATTTCAAATCGACAAAATTCCAATTGAATTTGTGAATATAGATTTTAGGGCGATGAATTAATGTCAAGGGCTAGACATTCTATTTTTATTTTTCTTATATTTTACAAGAATTTTTCTTTTGTATATCCCTTGCGCAGATCAGTTTAGATTTTGCTATATTTTTGAGCAACAAATACGTCCCAGTTTGTTAAAGAAAATAATCATCTTTAGCACTGAGACTCATTTTCAGCTCAATGGCTTCGTCAGGAAACAAAATGAAAGCCTTTCAGGTTTAGAAGATCTACGAGTGATTGTATAGAGACAAATTTAATCACAAAGTGACCCTGTCATTTTGTTTTGAAGGCTTCTGTAAATTATAATTATCGAAAATGGGGCTATTCAAGCTGCAACAGCAGTTAATGGTGCTACCTATCGCGCATAATGGTAGCCCACTTTGTTATACCTAATGATGATGACTTTGTTAATAAAATGAAAGATTTTCTATCAGTACAGTACAATCTTCGTAATTAGAGCCACTACGAATGAGGTGGAAGCAAAATTTGTCCTTTCCTATCCGCCTTTCTCTCTATACTTTCATCAGTTCGTCTCTCCCGTTCTCTTCCTCTCTGTGTTCACGCAAAACAAAGAACCGGAAGGAGAAGACAATTTGCACCGTTCCTACACAATACCTCTTTACTAGATGAATTGCTGGCAATTAGGACTCTTTCCTAACCATATCCATTGTCCTGTGTCTATCTCGTAATCCCCCTGCGCTGCAATCTATTTGTCATTTAGCCACATCCCATTCATCGCCTGTCTGTTTGCCTGTCCATATGCATAATGACATTCCACTTTGGGTGGAGTTTAAGACTAATTAAGTCTTCTTTCCTGAGCGCTCATTGTTAAATGATTAATCCTTGTGTCTGGTGGCCACCATTCGTCCTGGTATCTCTCTACATATAAATCAAAGCAGTACATCAAAAATGAAGCCATCGAATTTCTCTAACATAAGAGCCAAGCATGTGAGTTAATCAAACTTGAATTGAATATCCGAATGTTATCCCCAATGCCTCGCTCTTCGCATTTTACATGAAATTAAAAACCATTTAACCCTGTAACGACCAACTAACTAAGTGATATTGGCTTTTACACTTTATGTTCGCCCATTAAATAAATTACTATAGGCCTTCCCATTTATTTTTCCATTAAGGCAACATTACCCCGACAGTCATAACATTTTAAACTGCCTGCGTAAAAAAAATCACGGCAAAAGAATTGAATTGGCAAAGGCAACAAAACGAGCAAAATCGCACAAGTAAACCGCCGAATGACGTCGTTATGTCTTCCATAGCCCGCCATATATGCGACGACAGTAAATTGTCCAACTATTTGCAATAAATGACAATAAATAATAAGTAGGAATAGCGAAACTAGTCACAGTGCCAGGAGGAGAGAGGAGGGGTGGAGGTTTGACTGGCATTAGTGCCAGAAGTTTGCTAAGAAATCAGAAAATTATACAAAAAATGTGGGCAAAAAAGCAGCGAAATGCATGCGACAACGACAACGACTACACAGATACTCGCACTTTTATGAACGCAGCCAAGCCAAAAGTGCAAAAGCAGTTATAACTATTTATGGGAAAACTTATGTTTGAACGGCGGCGACAACAACGCACATACTCAAAACACACTCAAAGGAAAATATATTTTGTTGGAAATCTTAAAAAAGTTGAAGTAGTTAACTTTAATTGCCCGAAAAGGAGCGGCTTGCACGACCGCCAAAGCACACATTTTCAAGAATTTACCAAATAAGGATATTTATTGGATGCAAGGTTATACGAAGAAATATTTTATGTACACAAAAAGATAAAGAGCAAGAACAAATTTTGTTTAATTCAATTAAAAAATTAATTGCACGAATTAAAATATCAATTGAATTGATTATTATATTAATTGAATTAATTAATATATTAATTAAAATCAATTAATTTTTAATAGATGTAATTATTATTTTAATTAATTCGATTAATTCGTTTTGTTTGTGTGGACTATTAATAGAAAACTAAGTAATTAAAAAATTATCTGAAAAAGATTTATCCTAAAAATAAAATTATACAAAACAAATTTAAGTGTAGAATTATTTTATGTACAAAAAAAGATAAAGAGCAAGTAAACATTTTTTAATTCAATTAAAAAATTAATTGAATTTATTAAAATATTAATAGAATTAATTATTATATTAATTGAACTAATTAAAATCAATTAATTTTTAATAGAGTTCAAAATGTCAATAGAATTAATTATTATATTAATTGAATTAATTAATATCAATTAATTTTAATAGTTATAATTATTGTTTAATCAATTTGATTTATTATTTGATTTGTGTGGATTTTTAATAAAAATCTAATTAATTAAAAAAATTATCTCGAGCGCCCCGGTAATCGAGTTGGTAGCGTGTTTGGCTATCAGCGTGGGGGTCGTGGGTTCGATTCCCACCAGAGGCTCTGGTCTATCGCTGCAATAACTAGCTACAATGGTCTTAGTCACCCCGGCTCAATCCCTGCACCCAAAATTAGAATATAAATTTACTTTGTATTGTAATTCATAATAAATAAATAAAAAAAATATCTGAAAAATATTTATCCTAAAAACTAAATTAAAAATAATAATAATTATATTAATTGAAGAAGTATTTTATGTACCAGAAAAAGATAAAGAGCTAGAAAAAATTTGGTTAATTCAATTAGAAAATTAATTGAATGAAAATATTAATTGAATTAATTAATATATTAATCCAAATCAAGTAATTTTTTAATTAATTAGATAAAATAGTATTTTATGTGGATTTTTAATAAAAAACTAATAAATAAATTAATTAAACAATTATCTGAAAAAGATTTACCCTAAAAAATAAATTATTCAAAATATAAAATAATTAAATTAAGTGATAATGTATTTTATGCACACAAAAAGATAAAGATCAAGTAATTCAATTAAAAAATTATTTGAATGAATTAAAATATTAATTGAATTAATTATTATATTAATTGAATCAATTAATATATTAATCAAAATCAATTAATTTTTAATACTGGTTACCATATTAATTGAAGTAATTATTATATTAATTGAATTACTTAATTTATTAATTAAAATCAATTAATTTTTAATAGAGCTAATTATTTTTTAATTAATTTGATTAATTCGTTTTTGTGTGTATTTTTAATAAAAATCTAAAAAAACATTAATTAAAAAATTATCTGAAAAAGATTTATACTAAAAATTAAATTTTTCAAAATATAAAATAATTAAATTAATAAAAATCTAATTAAATTATTAATTAGAAAATTATTTGGAAAATATTTATCCTAAAAATTAAATTATTTAAAAAATAAAATAATTAATTCTGTTCTATTTTTATATACCCACTACATGGTGAAGAGAAAGAATTAAAAAATTAGAAAGCATACATTAATCAGTGATAAACATAAGTCTCACTACACAACCTTAGAGTATGCAACATTTTTGTAACCACAAAAATATTTAAGTCTAATTTTCACTTCTATAAATTATTAGAAATATTGGAATAAACGTAGAATATATATAGAGAAACAAAATCTTGTTTGGAAAAACAGTTTCTTTCTGAAGATAAAGAATTAAAAAGCTTGCAAGTAAGCATCAATATAAATCTTACGACACAGCCTAAGGGTATGCAACACTTGTATATGCCACATAATATTTAAATCTAATTTCCACTTCTGATAATGTCAAAATTGGAAGGATAAAGAGACAGATGTTGGAATGATGTCGGTGCATGTTTTGCAGGCTAAAACCGAGGTTTTGAACTGTTAATCGAGCTAAACTGGATATAGGAAAGTTTTAGAGAATTCTGAATTATAGCTTTGCAAATTTTATTTTTCCACCAAAATGCTATTTTCAAAGATTTCTCGTTCATTTTACTTCACTTTTTCTTTGAGTGTATAATTTTATGCATTATATTTTATTGCATTTTCTATATAAGTAGAAGCTGCCTGGCTGATATTCAATGTTAAACGCGTATATTCTCTACGTATATGTACATTCATTCACACATGTGCGTCTTTTGCTTAACGATTTCTATTTCATTCATGACGTAATTTTGCCAATAAATTTAACTTTTGTTAAGATGTTAACAAAAAGTGTGGTTGTTTACAAAATCATACAGACAGTGTATGTACGTACGTATGAATGTATGTACGTACCTACGTGTTTTGGAGTAATTTACACGAATTTTGTTTGCAAATTCAAGCCACAAAAAAAGAAATACCTTATTTGAATTAAACATTAAACAACGGTGGTAATTTGTGTTAAATTTAACTCAAACAAAAATGGAAGTGTTATTTAGGGTTGAATTTAATTAAGAAGAGTAGATTTTATATTGATTTTGACATGGTGTTAAATCACAAATAAATCACAGAAAAAAGTTTTATTATAACATCACTTAATTTGTTTTTGAAAACTGTATATGTTTAGTAATTTTTGTATTTATTCCACCTTTAAGAAGTAAATTCTTTTGTAATGAATAGTCAAGCTCGAGATCTGTTGTTAATTTTTTATTTTTCCAAATCAATGTATTTGCGAAATATTGGAAAAATAAAATAAACATTTTTAACAACAGATCTCGAGCTTGAATATTCATTACCAAAGAACTGTACCTGTAGTCCAATTTAATTTGTCAACTTTTGACCAAAATACAAAATTTGAAAAATTATTTTGCCATATCAACAAACAAATTAGTTGAACCAATTAAAATAAATATAATTTCAATTATATTTTTGTCATATTAACAAAACATTTAATTAAAATTAACATTTACTTGACTATAGTAAAGAATTTTTTAAATTAATATTAACAAACAAATTATTCTCTTTATTATAATTGTAAAGATTTTCATTTCAAGTTTTTGTCATATTAACAAAACAGTTAATTAAATAGTAAATATAATTTCAACTATTTATTTTTGTCTTATTAACAAAGCATTTAGTTAAAATAATATTTAATTGGATTGACAAAAGTAAATCATTTTGTAATAGTAACAAACAAATTAATCTTCATTATAATTGTAAGGACTTCCAATTAACGTTTTTCTCATATTACCAAAATATTTAATTGAATTATTATTATTTTCATTTTGTTCAAATTTACAAAAATTTTAATTAAAAAATCATTTAAAACAAAATGCTTGAATTTCCAAGATTTTTGTTATATTAACAAATACATTTTTTGAATCAATTAAACTAAAGATTTTCAATTACCGATTTTGTCGTATTAACAAAATAGTTAATTAAATAAATAACAAATCGTCATATTAACAAACTATTTAAAACGAATGAATCAATCAATTGAAATAAATATATTTAAAATGTCTCATATAAACAAATTAAATATTTAATTGAATCAATTGAAATAAATATATTTTTAAACAGTAAGGTAATGGTTAATTATTAATTTAAACCCAAATACTTGAATTTTGAAGATTTTTGTTATAGTAAAAAACAAATTATTTAAATCAATTAAAATAATGATTTTTCAATCACCGATTTTGTCATATTAACAAAATAGTTAATTAACTTAATTAATAAAGATTTTTCAATCAATTTTTTAGTCACATTATCAAAATATGTAATTGTATCAATTAAAAATTGTTCAGTCATATTAAAATAAAAAAATATGAATTATATCAATTAAAAAAATACTTCAATTGATAAAATGTGTGTCATATTAACAAAAAATTAAATTAAACAAATATTTTTCAATTAATCTTTTTGTCATATTAACAAAATGTGTAATTGTATCAATTTAAAAAATACTTGGAATTCTGAAATGCTTGACATATTAAAAAATAAACAAAAATTTGCCAATTAATCTCGATTTTTCGGAGTTGTAACGACGTGTTGTCTCGAACATGAGATAGCTCGCGAACCCGTTAATATGTTTTTGTCAAATATTGAATTTGTAAAATATTTGCCATATTAACAAAAACACAATTGAAAGAATTAAAATGATTTTAATTTGTTTGATTTAATTAAAATAAAGATTATTCAATTAATTTATTTGTCATAATAACAAAATATTTAATTGACTATCTAAAATAAAAATACTTCAAGTACTATTTTTTTCAATGGCATCGTTTTCTTGGAATTTCTGGTACAATAAAGGCTGGAAATGCTGCCAATATCCTGTTTCAGAATGTTGGTTTAAAACTTGGAATTACTAACAGCAATATTCTAAAATATTTATTACAGGTTTATAAAACGAATTTTCAATGTAAAATTATACTTTAAACATTTGATATTTTTTGGACATGTCAATTAAACTTTAAAGAGGCTCTCTGTCCAGTCAACTGTCAGCCAACTGATTTGGCAACTTGTCTATCTGACAGTCAGACTACCTAATAGTTTTCCCCGGTTTTCTTTTCCAATAATTTTCCCCAATTTTTTGTTCACGTTCACTGTACACTTGCAACATGAAAACGCTTTTAGGGGTTGGGGTTTCATACCCTTCTCTCCTCCTCTTCAATTTCATTTCAATTCAATTTATGTTGTGGTTTTTATCTTCGCTCTCTAAACCATGTTAAACTTTGAAAAGACAGAAAGCAACAGCAGCAGTAGAAGAAAGAAAACCGCAAAACAATAATGCCGTTTTATTATAGAAACTTTATAAATGTTCATAGTTTTTTGTTTTCTTCTTCTTCTTCATCTTTTTCTAAAGACATGTTGTTATTGTTATGGAATATGGTTTAGGTTTTATTGTTAATGGGTTAAGTATGTGCAACCAAGTGCAAAATTTGTAATATAATACATAAATTTTCTTTTACTGGCATTTTTGCGCAAAAGAAAAGCAAGACAGACAGACAGACAAGAATAAAGAGGAAAATGTAATATATGTTACGGTCCGATGGAGCAATAGTACACAATAGGAAATTAGGTAATCAACAGCTGGACACAGAAGAAATGCTTTAAAACTGTGTTAAAGTGTTTAAAGAAAAACTGAACGTTACAATTAACTTGGCAGCACTATTTTCAAAAACTTGGGAAAACTAGTCGTGGACTAAGCAAGACTTTGCACTCTTATTTGATTGAAATAGGAGTGATATTTTTCCATTCGATCCTCAATCCCTTCGTTGAAAATTTTGTATTTTCATTTTCAGTTTGTATTGCCAAATCATCTCAACTTTCCATCACATATTCCGAATTCAGTTTGTGGTAGGTCTATAGCCATCACATTTGCTGACCTTTCGATTCAATTGAGATACACTCAAAACAAATAAATATACGAAATTAAAAACAACAACAACATCAAAAAACAAAACAACTTGTGCCTCTCATCCAACAAAACAATGTGTTGAACTGAAGGTTAACTCATGAAAAAAAAAGAATAAAAATAAAAATTTTGATATATGTATATATATATAAAGAAATGTTCCCATGCTCGAGAACACATGAATTCACAAAAGAAGACTTTGATAACTTTAATGATCTTTGGTCTGCTCTATAGAAAACAAACGCAAATAAACAACTAAAAATGAAATGAGATGAGTTGAGTTGGATTGAAAAAAATGGAAAAAGGCGAAAAGAGCTTTTATTAATAAACATTTTCTTCAATTTGCTTAATGAATTATTAATGAGGGTGATGATGAATGAGAACAATTCGTTTTTTGTCTGATAAATATCTAACTTATGTGGTGGCGGAAAAACAACTTTAATGAATTTTTAACTATTTTTCCACTTGCTTACGAGCATGTCGGATGGATATCTAAATTAATCTCGTAATTGCAAGCGATGGGAATGTACACTCAAAGAAACAAGAAAACAATGTGCAACTCGGGCAGAGAAAAGAAACAAAGGGAGGATGTTAAAAGACCACTCAGAGAAAAATTTAGTTAAAAACCTTATGACACTGACACTTTTTTCCGGGTTTCTTTCTTTTCTTGAATAACAATGCAAATATATTTCTATATAAAATATATAAACGAGTGAGAAATTAATATATAATAGAAAAAAGTGAACATAAAATTGATAAAGCACATATGGCACTGGCTCTTTTGCAAACAAAGGGTGGATGTTAAGGAATCGCTCAGAGAAAAATTTAGTTAAATCCCTTATGATACAGATTTTTTCCCACTTTCTTTCTTTTCTTGAAAAACAAAGCAGAGATATTTCTATATATGATATGATAATAGTGTGGAATAGATATAAAGTAAAATCAGTGAGCATAAAGTTGACAAAGCCCATATGCTCATAAGTCCATTGCCTTTTTTGCAGAACAGTGCAGGTTTGGGTGCTCCTTAAACCTTTTTTGTGTTTTTTTTTGGCACGTAATTTTATTAAGCCACGTGAGAAACAATAATTTTAATTTAAAATTGATTTTTTTTTAACAAAAATATGATATTTTTATTTTTTCTTATTTTTTGTCAGAAAATAGACTTTCAGTAACGGAATTAACGGAATTTTGTTAAACCTCGTGAGAAACAAATATAGACATTTCTTAATAAAAATAGAAATTAAAAAAATAATTTTGATTTTTTTAACATATTTTTGTAGATTTCTGTGCTCTAAATACTTTAAAATTTTCACAGTGAAACTTTCAGTAATTTCCAATTTCCCACGGAATTTTGTTAAACGACGTGAGAAACAAATATAGACTTTTCTTAATAAAAAATTGAAATTAAAGAAAATAATTTTGATTTTTTTTAAACATATTTTTGTAGATTTTTTGGCTGGCCTTCACAGAACTTTATTAATTCTCGTGAGGAACGAATATAGACAAATTTTAAAAATATTTTAATTTTTTAAATAATAATTTTAAATTGAATGAAAAAATGATTTTTTTAAACATCTATTTTTGATATAGCTACAATCTGTGCTGTAATGAGATTTTCAGTAACTTCCGATTCCACACGGAATTTTATTAATAAAACTTTTGAGAAACAAATATAGAAATTTCTTAATAATACTAATTTTAATTGAAAATTTAAAAAATAAGAAATAAGAAAAATTATATAACATAGAATTTTTTTAATAATAATAATATTAATTAAAAATTGTCTGTGTTCTAAATACTCTGAAAATTTCACAGTGAGACTTTCAGTATTTTCCGATTACACACGAAATTTGATTAAGCCTCTTGAGAAACAAATATAGAAATTTCATAACTATTATTAGTTTTAATTTATAATTGAAATTAAAAAGTTAACAAAATTTTGATTTTGTTAAACATTTATTACTTTTTCTAAATTTGATCTAAATTAAAAAAAAATAATTTTGATTTTCTAAACCTTTTTTGTACATTTTTGGAGGGCCTTCACCGAATTTTGAGGAACAAATATAGAAAAATTTTAATAATAATAATTTTAATTTATAATTGAAACTTTTTCAAAAAAAATTTTGGATTTTTCAAACATCTTTTTTTGATTCTTTTCTAAATACTCTGAAAATTTCACAGTAGGATTTTCAATAATTTCAGACGAAATTTTATTCAGCCTCGTGAGAAACAAATATAAAAATTTCTAAATAATAATAATAAACTAAAAGTTTATTGAAATTGAAAAATAAAGTAACAAAAGTTTGAAATTTCTAATAATATTAATTTTAATTTAAAATTAAAAAAATGATTTTTTAAACATTTTTTGCAAAATAACTACATCTGTGCTCTAAATGCTCTGAAAATATCAGAAACAAATATAGAAATTTCTTAATAACATTAGTTTGAAATAGAAAATTGTTTAAAAATGTATTATTTTTTATTTTATTTTTTTTTTTTTGAAAATATCAGAGTAAAATTTTCAGTAATTTCTGTAATATCGGCAAAAAATGTGTATTTACAATTTCCAAAGCTAAAACTTATTAAAAAAATCATATACTTGTTTCTAATGAGTTTTAATAAAATTCCATGTGGGCTAGCCAAAAATAAAAAAGAACCACCCTAGTACAGGTATATATTCCCAGCAGAGAGAAAATAGTTTTTTGTTTCATAACAATTATTTAATTTTATGAAGAATATAATTTGGATGTATTTTTACGTTTTTTTTTCGTTCTGATTTATTATTACTGAAAGAGTATTTGTTTACGAAATGTATATTTGAAAAAAAATCGGAAAAGTCAGTATCATAAGGGTTATATTAAGCAATGTCACTCTAAGGTTCTGGGCAATGCTGCCAAGTTCGGATAAGATAGAAAATTAGCTATATATTTTTTTATCATGAGGCTTTACAAAATTCCTATAAGAACCAACCTAGTGCACATATATATTCTTAGCGTTTTTGCAAAAATCGTCTGATATTCCCAGCTGAGAAAAATTGGCTGCACTTTTTTGTTTCATAAAAAAAATAAATTTTATAAAGAATATAATTTTATTCTGATTTATTGTAAATGAAAAAGTATTTGTTTACGAATTGTATATCTGCAAAAAATCCAAAATAAAATTGGAAAAAAGTTAGTGTCACATAGGCGTGTTACAATTTTTTCATTGGAGCTGATCATGACCATATATGTACATATGAAACTGTAGATCGTATGTAGAAGAGCTGTGTACTCAGTTTTCCATTTCGTGATCTTTTCTCCTTTTTTCCAATTACTTTAAATTTCCAAAGGACATATAAGTTTTACTAATTTATTTTCATACTTATGCAAGTCAAACAAAGACAATATGTGTATCAAATGAAAGTGAAGAATATCTGTTAAAAATGATTCCAATTTCATGAATCTATCTGTATTAGTTTAGCATTAACAGATGTTTCAAGTCTTCTCCTTAAAAAGTTCAATTTTATTTATTTTTAAGGAGGGAATTTTAAATGATTGTAAACACTAAATTTATACAGACAAAAGCATGACATTTGAAGTATTTTTAGCAGATATTCTTCTCATTCATTTGATACCAATATGACTTTTGTATGACTCGGAAAAATGCGAAAATAAATTATGAAAACATTTATGTCCTTTGTAAATTAAATGTTCTGTAAAAAGCATATAATTTACAATTGTTGTACTTTCTCCTCATAATTTTTTGATTGCTTGTTTACAAAACTAGTTTATGTTTCTTTCAGTGTATTTCCCTATGGTGTGTTTTTCTCCGGTGTAAAGCGTACCAAAAAAACCCCAAACAATCATGAATAATTTCACATGAATTGCTGTGTTTCGTAAAAAAGTATATGATGAGTTGTTTTCCGTGCCGAAATTGTGCATGAAAAATATGCATTTTTATGGCATTTCCTAGCCAAATAAATGGGGGAAATAACAAGAACGAACGCATCCAAAACGTCAACGACATGATGGAGCCCCCACTTAGTAGAGGCGTTAAAATACTATATTCACATACATATATTTGAAATGAAAAAAGACAAGCAGACGTACGTACAAACATATGCTGCCGCTGTTACTGATGATGACACAATATGACGCGAGAGACTACAATTATAAATTTTAACATAAATTCTAAAAAAGAATATGAAAATATTTATGACGACACTGAAAATTCAGTTCAAAATCTAGAAATCCCCCCTCGGAACTACAGGAAAGACAAATGTTCATTAAAAAAAATCTTTATATTTCGAAAAAAAAAGAAAACATTGGAAAATATGCGAAAACTCTTGTATACATTGATGATTGCTTTTTGGATGAGTGCCATGCACCACAATATACACATTCATGTAGATATATAGACAGACTCTGGATTTATTTATTTAAATTTTCAAGAAATGAAAAAGAAGAAGCTGAAAAAAATCACTCTGTGTGAATGAATAATGCAAACAGAAATTTCACTCTTCAAACAGTAATAATTTGCAGTGAAAGGAGGCAAGGCAGCGGAACTGAAAGGAGGGAGATGCAAGCGAAGAGCAAGACCTAAAGAAACAATTGCAACAATGCCAATGATGGCAACAAAAGAGGAAATACACCCGCACACACATGAATGAATGTATGACTATTAGAATGGTTATGACTATAAGATGATTAATGCCTTTATAAATAATAAAATACACAATTTGTGGAAATATTTAAAAATTGTTTAAACAACTGATTTGAAGTACGAGTGAGTGAGGATTCACTTTTTGTTTATTTTATGCTTTGCTGACACAAAGACAAAGAAATCACTTCAACTTGTTTGTTTGTTTGTTGAAATAATTAGAAAAGATTTCATGCAAGATGTCCCCATGATTTGTGGAAGGACGGACAGGCAGCCAGACGTTTGTCAAATATTGTCAACAAACATCTCGGTTTCATTTTTTCCCCTGTTTTTTGATGAGGATCACCAGAAGTGTCAGTTATGCCGAAATTATGCATTTCTTGGTTATGACATTCTTTTGAATTCTAAATATACAAAACAGTTGTGGCTTGTGTTGCAGGTACACTCAAAGAAAAACTGCCGAGGAAAAGACAAAACAGGGCCATCGTAAGCTTCAGGGCCATCCAATATTAAAGAAGAACTATTTTTTTAAATATATTTTGCCTAAATTTATTTAGGAAACAAAAAATCCAACAAAACTACTATACACACTTAGTCCATATACATATTTCGTACTATGTGTGGGGATAACTCATCAGTGGAACTTCTCTATAGAGTGCTTGTGTTGTCATCAGCCGTATGGCAGCACAAGAACTCCAAACAGAAGTTACACTGATGAGTTATCTCCACATAGGAGCTAACTCACCCACACTTAATTTTGATAAAGGCCATATGACACTGACTTTTTAACAAAACAGTGCATGTTAGGGCGGTTCCTTAAAATTTTGTTGTGGATATTTTGGCAGACCTATGCGGAGTTTTATTAAGCCTCGTGAAAAACAAATATACATATATATATATATATATATATATATATATATATATATTAATAATAATTTTAATTTAAAATTAAAACTTATTAACCAAAATTATGATTTTTTAACAATCTGTGGGGATAACTAATTAGAGAAACATCTGTATAGAGAGCTTGTGTTGTCATGTTGTCATCAACCGTATGGCAAACCAAGAACTCCAAACAGAAGTTCCACTGATGAGATACGAAAAACGAATAGGGTGGACGATTTTAAATTTATTTTTATTTTTATTTTTATTTTTATTTTTATTTTTATTTTTATTTTTATTTTTATTTTTATTTTTATTTTTATTTTTATTTTTATTTTTATTTTTATTTTTATTTTTATTTTTATTTTTATTTTTATTTTTATTTTTATTTTTATTTTTATTTTTATTTTTATTTTTATTTTTATTTTTATTTTTATTTTTATTTTTATTTTTATTTTTATTTTTATTTTTATTTTTATTTTTATTTTTATTTTTATTTTTATTTTTATTTTTATTTTTATTTTTATTTTTATTTTTATTTTTATTTTTATTTTTATTTTTATTTTTATTTTTATTTTTATTTTTATTTTTATTTTTATTTTTATTTTTATTTTTATTTTTATTTTTATTTTTATTTTTATTTTTATTTTTATTTTTATTTTTATTTTTATTTTTATTTTTATTTTTATTTTTATTTTTATTTTTATTTTTATTTTTATTTTTATTTTTATTTTTATTTTTATTTTTATTTTTATTTTTATTTTTATTTTTATTTTTATTTTTATTTTTATTTTTATTTTTATTTTTATTTTTATTTTTATTTTTATTTTTATTTTTATTTTTATTTTTATTTTTATTTTTATTTTTATTTTTATTTTTATTTTTATTTTTATTTTTATTTTTATTTTTATTTTTATTTTTATTTTTATTTTTATTTTTATTTTTATTTTTATTTTTATTTTTATTTTTATTTTTATTTTTATTTTTATTTTTATTTTTATTTTTATTTTTATTTTTATTTTTATTTTTATTTTTATTTTTATTTTTATTTTTATTTTTATTTTTATTTTTATTTTTATTTTTATTTTTATTTTTATTTTTATTTTTATTTTTATTTTTATTTTTATTTTTATTTTTATTTTTATTTTTATTTTTATTTTTATTTTTATTTTTATTTTTATTTTTATTTTTATTTTTATTTTTATTTTTATTTTTATTTTTATTTTTATTTTTATTTTTATTTTTATTTTTATTTTTATTTTTATTTTTATTTTTATTTTTATTTTTATTTTTATTTTTATTTTTATTTTTATTTTTATTTTTATTTTTATTTTTATTTTTATTTTTATTTTTATTTTTATTTTTATTTTTATTTTTATTTTTATTATTAAAAATTTAAAAATATTCTTAAAATATTCCAAAAAGAAAAAAGTTAGTGCCATAAGGATTTTATCGACTTGATGCTCACTTTAATTATAAAATGTTTTTAATCTTCACACTTATACTAATATTCTATAGAAATATATAGAGCTGTTCTATTAAAAAACGAAAAAAGTCAGTGTCATATGGGCTTAAATATTTTGAATATTTTATAGAAAAACATATTTAGAGCCGAGAATTTCTGACTCAGACTTTCTGACATGATGTTCACTTTTTTCTAATAAAATGTTTGGTCTGCACAATTATACACATTTCTTATATAGTAATATATATATCTGCTGTTATTCTAAAAAACCTAGTGCCATAAGGGCTTCAATGACTTCTTGCACACTTTTTTCTCATACATTTTTAATCTTCACAATTATAATAATATTATATAGAACTATAACTGAGCTGTTTAAAAAAAGGCCGGGAAAAAGTCAGTGTCATATAGGCTAAATTAAATATTTTGAATATTTAAGTGGATGTAGCTAAGGTACTCTTGTTAATGGAATATTATTAAATTCTTATGGAATTTATAGCTTCTTGTTTTTCTAACTAAAAACTAAATTTAATTATTTTCTCTATTTTACTAAAGTTCTTTTTTGTTTTTATTAAGCTGATTCATAGCCCAAACCTTTTGAATTTCCAATAAAACCACCAGTGATTAGATTTCAATAACATAAATTTCATTTTATTGAATTAATTTTACTAATGGCAATTTTTTGGTAGGGCAGTAGTTTATTTTTTATAGTTTTTGCTTTTCTTTCAGTGTGCTGTTGTGTTCGATAGTGTTCAGTGTTCGGTAGCGTAGCGTTGTCTGTTCATCGTTGTTGTTGCTTTTTTGAGTGGTGGTGCTGTAGCCTATTTTGTCATCAGTTTTTAACATTATTTATATACGAGACACTACACACAGTAGCACATAGATATGGTCAGAGAGATAAAATACAAAATAGCGT